>OZ035957.1:30465816-30638422 GCA_964034955.1 Orchesella flavescens
CCCACGTTACATTAAAATGGTCGTGGGCTCCACGTGACCTGCAATGGGATTTAAAAATTAAACAAATTTAACTTTAGTTCTGAACTTTCTTCTCATTTTCAGCAACTTTGATGAAATTATTACGTAGCTGAACCGAGAGCATTCAGCGAAGTAATGGTTTTACTCAAACTGTCTGTCCTTCCGTCTGTCTGTGCGCACTCTCCTGGTCACATACATTGACCGATTTGGACCAAATTTGGTACACAGGTAGCACTACTCAAGAGGACCTCTGGGAATACTTTTCAGCCAAATCGATCAAACGGTTCGAAAGTTATAGGCGGATGAGTTCAGTAACTCATCGATTTGGTTGAAATGTATACGTATACGTAAGAATTGCATAGCATCCGTGTGCAGGTTAGCAGGAGAGTGCTCTCCTGCAGGAGAGTGCGCACAGACAGACAGACGGACAGACAGTTTGAGTAAAACCATTACTTCGCTGAATGAGCATATTCTCTTTGGAGCATATTGACATTGGCGTATTATTCGAAACCTTTAGATTTCCTACGGTAAATTTTGTAATTTCAAGGCAAAAATTTTTCGGATTAGCCCAATAGATCAGGAT
Source organism: Orchesella flavescens (assembly GCA_964034955.1). Classification (NCBI taxonomy): domain Eukaryota; kingdom Metazoa; phylum Arthropoda; class Collembola; order Entomobryomorpha; family Orchesellidae; genus Orchesella; species Orchesella flavescens. The sequence goes on from OZ035957.1 coordinate 30,466,418, forward strand.
TAAACCGTGCATCAATTAAATGTTTGTATTGTGTTTTAAAAAAATCGATTTAAAAAAATTTCATTCAATTTCAACAAGAACTGTAGTCGATATGGGTGACCTAATGAAGCACAAATTGGGACGGTGAAAGGGGGATATTTTCCCCCGGGGGTATGAAATGGGGGTTTACCCCGCATTCGTTCATAACTTATGGTGTACTACTTGCACAAAAAAATTGGTTTTAATCTGGCTCCCAAGTTGGAAAAAAATCTTGATTCTAAATAGATCAAGTTTAAGGATGAAAATTTGGTCATTGGCTTGTAGAGTGTAAGGTGTAAGAGTGCACACTGTTCGGTATGCCGTCAATTGTGGAATAAAGTACTTTTTGTAGACATTTTTCATGTGAAAAAATTTAGGGTTTTTGAAATTGGAGATTGTAGACATGTCAAACTGTGTTAGAAAAAAATACTATAGATTTTTAAAGTGAAAATTGTTGTAGATATTAATTAAAAACTATCAAAAATCATCAAAAATGTATGTTTTTCTTAAATTCTTGTAATTTACGAATACTTGCGGGCCCGATAACTTTTTGTCACCATATACATAAGAAATCGTAAGTTTTTTTCTCTAGGAAAGCGTTGGAACCAAAAAGTTATCGGACCCGCAAGTGCATCTAAATAATTATTGAAAATGACAATTTTCTTCACGTGGACCATCAGGGAAGGCTAATTTACTACACACAATATATTAAATTACAAAATCATTGTTTTTGGTCGTTTTAAACAATGCTTAGTGTTGTCCACGTTCAATTTTGGACCAAATCGGAGTTCCTCTTGGGGGTGCGGGGGTATTTCTTACCCCGTCACTTTTTCAAGCGTAAGGTGTACCGTGTAGCATATCATTCAAAAGCTAATTACGAGAGAAAATCAACGGTACTATTCACACATATCTCTGATGTTATCTTCAGGGTCAAATGTCATGATAGCTTTTCCGTTTTCAAGCATCAGGTATACCGTATGCACTACAGGTAGCAAATCTCTTGCTATACATTTCAAATACGGCATCCCTTTCTATGCATTTAAAATACGCCACCTCAGCACAATATTAGAAGAAGCCAACAACCGTGACATGTGCGCTTATCTTGGATGTTATCTTAAGTGTCAAATGTCACCGGTTTTCTTTTATAACCCCTAAATTGCTAGTTCGATACACGCCTGTGTTACTAGGTTTATTGCAAATCTCATCATGTTTTGTATTTTTGTAATAATTCGACATCGGCAACAAGTCCATCCCTCTCTTGTAGTGATATTGATGATGTTGTCAATATTGGGAGAAACATTTTGGTCTGTTCTTTCTAAAGTCGGGGGTTTAGCATTTTTACATGGGCGAGAAGTTGTACATTCTTGGAAAGTACATAACTATGGTTCATGTCATAAAAAGAGGCTCATGAAACGATTTCGGCTTTCGTGCAAACCGTTCAAGTTACACTATAGAAACACGTGTGTTATACAGAGGTTGAGTGTGCCGAAGTTTTGATGGGAGTGGCCATAGGGACTTTTAGAATATATGTAGAATTATCGGTATGAGAGGACATGTTCTAATTGCTGTATTAATTTCCATAAATCCAATCCGTATTGGAGTGTAACGTTATGTTTTAGTTCATTCCAGCATCTGATAAATATATATTTAGAATTATCGGTATGATAATATATTTTATTGTAATATTATTATTATTATAGAAATTATAGTCCTCTCATACAGATAATTCTACACATGTATTTATCGGAGGACGGAATGAACTTTTAGAATGTTGTTGACTTTAAGAAAGTAACTTTGGGGTACCGGCTTACTCTGAATATCTACATTTTATTTTATACCTGCCTCTGATGCCCCACACTATCCAAAAATCGATATTATTTGTGTTTTAGTTTTTTTAGTTTTAATAAAAATGTTAGCATTAAAACGCTTAGATTTAGATTTTAGCAAACTTGGAAAGTTATTTGCCAAGGAAACGCACATTTTTCTATAATATTGATATTGCCATTTATAATGGAATTAAGCCTACAAACCTCAAAATGTTATGTTCGAGTTATATTTTAGAGAAAAATCCCAAATGCAAAACTTTATAAAGATTGACAACTTACGAGGGAATGGTCAGGTTAGTACCTCACGAAATTAGCTGAGACTTTGCAAGAACAAAGCTAATACTAGTATATTAACTCACATGAAGTTTGAGGTCTCATTGATGAACTGTCTCTGAGTTCCAGTGCTAGCAGTATGCCAAAATAGAGTTATCAATACACGGATGGTTGTTTGCATAGTGCTTCAAGTGGCTTTTTTGGTCATATTTTCTTAATAATAAAATGTTTTATCCTTTCCATCATTTGTGTCATCAAAATATTTGATTTTGATCAATTTTTCAAATTTTGTGGAATTTGAATTATTAAGAAAGGGGGGAACCACGTGTAACCAAACTTTCTTCATGTTAAATTTCATACAAAAACCCGAAAAATTAGTAAACCGGTACGAAAAAAATATATTTTTATTGTAACTCGAAAAAACGTGGCCATGGAGCCGAGGCCTTTAGCTGGCTTAGTTTTTTTAACAAAGTCTCTCTTCACGTCAATGAGGTAAACTTCCAGCAAAATCCAGATTGTACTAACCTCACCATTCCCTCGTTAGTTTAAGGTGGTTTGGAAACATGATTCTACGAAGCAAAAATTTAAACATAAAAACCATGTCTGTCCACGGTATTTTTTACAACACTACCTTTTTCATGTACCATATTTTTCAGGTTGTTTAATTTTAAAAGTAAAATAGTTTTACCCACATTTCCCTTAAAAAGTTTAATTTCTCCTCAGTTGTGATCTGAACGAGTGGAAATTGGGCTCGAAATTTTATTCTTCACTATCATATAAAAAAATTGGAGAGCCGCTATCATCATCATCAATCTGAAGACCAGCTGTACCAGGGCCATATGAATCGGCGAGGATGTTCGCGAAGAAAACGAAGCCACTCATAACTCCAAATCCAAGACCAAATACTGAAAAGGTTTAGAAAAAAAATGTCGACTTTACTTATGTATATTTATGATGTAAAAAGTTGCAAAGTATTAATTACTAACTACAAACCATAAGCAACGATATAATTTTTGTTGTAAAACAATGAAGTTTTCCCATCAACAAGCATCATCATCATCATCATCAGTGATTCAGTGATTCATCTGCCTTCCGCAGGAAAATGTACGTTAGAAATCTTATTAAGTGTTGGAAGATGACGGATGAAAGGACTCCTACGATCAATCCTACAAAGGGACGATAGGAAAAGAGATAGTAACCAAAAGAAGGCACTGAAAGAAAGATAAAAAATTTAATTGCTGAATTTACCAAGTCACTACTTAAAAAATACAAAACCCATTCTCCCTCACTTACCTCAGCAGGAACATTATGATTCGGATCGGGTTCTGTGCAACTGTACAGTAAACCATTGCAAAAGGTGGTCCAAAAGCGATGAAAAACGAACTCCATCACAGTCATTCTCAAAATTAATTTTATGAAGATTAATACTATGGGAAAAATATTGGATATTTGGGTTGCTAACTCTCTATATTCTACCGGAAACAGCTCATAATGAGTGATTAATTCAATATTGAAAATAATCATTAAATTTGATCATATCAGGCATGCAGATTTCATATTAGATGACGCCAGTTACAATGATACAGTTTAGCTTCAGTAATATCGTCACAATGTTGATTGTTAAAAATTAAATTCTTTAAAATATTTAATGTTGATTTGTTTTTATTTAGGATTTTAGTCTGAACGATAAACATTCTATTATAAACAGAAGCAAGCTTAGTGCAAACAATCCACTGCAAATAATAAAAATTAATGTAATTTTCGACAATGTTATGTAATCCGGCTTAATCAATTCATCTGGTCCGTTAAGTAGTTTTAAGTACAACAAATATCTCCACGAAGACCATTCTTCCCATTGTCGAACTAACCCGGACTGAACAAGTTGTCCCAAACTTTTTAAAAAGTAGTAGCGGTTTTCCGTGTTAACTTTCCAGGTTTGAAGTCTTGGGGAAAGTGTTTGCTCAAGTTTGTAGCAGTTAACTAATGGATCTAACTTTTTAACTTCAAATTCTAACTCTTTCAGCGTTGCATCTGAGGTTGACGTGGTTTCCATTAATGCCAGTTTACTGCCTGGTTTTGCCATGTGCGCTCCCATATCCAGAACCATTGATACATTTGGCACAATTTGAAATGGGTCATTGCTCATATGCGAACGAAATACCGACTGGAATTTTAGTTTTGCATTGGTCAAAGCTAACTGAGAATACACAGCAATTTTGTATCCCCCAGTTAGCAACTCGGCCAAGTTTTTGAACCCATTTGGAACCGGATGAATGGTGACCATGCTGAGTACAGTGTTCCCATAAAGAAAACTGATGTAGGCAAGACCAATCCCGACAATGAAATATCGTTTACTGTTAAAAGAAGCTTGTCCAAGAGCACTAAAAATTAGGCTCATCATTTGAAGAATAACTTGTTTGAGTTTTTTAAATTCAAGCCAAAAACACATCCCCATAGTGATAAGCACGACTATAAGGAGCAACCATACTTTAAATGTAAATGGTTCATACCAAATCGCAGATTCAATCGAAATTGAGCCGACCTTTATTCTTTTGCAATAAATTATTGATTTCGAATCAAATTGGTTAAAACGAAGCTGATCCAAAAAAGAAAAGCGGTGTTTCTCCTCCAATTGCAAAGAGGCCGCTATATGTTGCGTGAGCGAGTAGTCCCTGTAAACACGAAAATATTGCAAAACTCTGTGAGTGATTGGGTACAATTGGACAGTCATGTTATGAAACTTTGCAAGAACTAATAGAGTCACGATATCACTAGTACAAGCTGATAATTCTGCATTTCTTAAGAAAGAAATGCAAGCTGCTTGTTGTTCCCGTGCAACCATATTTGTATATCCATATGTGTCGCTGACAAGACTGGGAATAGATTTTATATTTCCATTGTGAAATAGTGAGCGCTGAAAGTTCAAAAATGATTTTTGGAAGAGACCATTACCCGTGGAAATTGGCATGGGGTTTTGGTTTTGCAAACAAATTCCGTTGCATATGAAAAATATTGTTGTTCGGCTTACGACACAGTGACTTTTATGTGGAAAAGTTATTACAGTCTTAATTGCTGGAAATACAGGATGATTCGGATTCCATGCCAAATTGCTATTATTTTCGCCATTGTTTTCGTGATAAAAGAGAAACACTGACTTTAGTGGATTTACAATGTTGATAAACGTCATGATCGTTTTATTTATTGAGTTTTCATCAGATAACGGACTAATGATGACGTTATTTGTGTCTGAAAATCTATAAACACCTTTATCTAAATTTGTTATTGCGCCTGAGAACGACACAATTCTTGGGTGAAATTTAGAGTCCGGGTTAAGAAAATTACTAGTTTCTGACTTGTACAAATAGAGAAGATATCGCTCCCATTGGTTTTGGTTTTTTAAAAACGGAAATAAATTACTTAAACAAGAATTTGCCATCACATTCCATTTTGAAGCACTAATGAACACAAATAGCAAAATTAAAAATGTTTCGCTTGAAACTAGAAACTTCATCATATCATTACACAATCAGCTCGATTTGTGCGTTGCTGTCGGCTAGGTTATTCACTTTTTGTTGAAAAATACTACAAACGGTGCGTGCTACTTATATATCAATAGGGTTGTGTATTGCCTTACAATCGGGCACAAAAGCGAAGTGACAAAGGCTTAGTCAAACTCGTGCCGTAAATTAGCAGGTTACCTAACAATGGAGAACTTTGTGTGAATGGATCATTTGTATTATGGAATTCATTTAAACTATGCAAGAATTAGCAACTTGGTTTTTTGAGAATGTTCTTACAAAATTATGAAACCATGGTTTAAACCATTGTTCATTGTTCAATCAAAAACAACCTGGTAACACAGGAGAGTAACGAACACGTAATTTAAGATTAAATAAGAAACTGTTGACATTTGACCCTGAAGGAGGTCACATCGCAGACAAGAACGCATATCATGGTTGTTGTTCTTCTCTAATATTTAGAAGAGAATGCATGAACAGCAATAAAACAGTAACGTTTGATAAACAAATGTTTTATTGCTTACTGTCAATCCTGTCCTCTCCAAAAACAGATCCAGTCAAATACTAACCCACTAAATAAAAAGATGTCTTCAGGATGGATTGCTCCCTCAAATGAGCTGAATTCTGTACTACTTCCTTCACCTTACAGAAATATACAAAAAAAAGTCGTCACCGGCATTGAGATCAAAGAACCCCAACATTGTCACCCAAAGAACGCTCCCAGATGAATCTTTGGGTGAGGGAGAAACCTCAGGGAAGATCGTATCATCATCCGCTTCACAGTCCTTCGCTACTGGTAGACGATGAAGAGCTGCGGGAACATGATCCAACGTTGTAGGGACTGGGACGGATAACAACTTTTCATTCTTCATCAGTAGCAAAGTTTCCCTGTGATCTGTCAAAAAGATTTTCATTGTGATTATGACATTCATTATCCATGTTGAACGATTTGTTTCCGTTAACTTGTCGGCTTGTCCTTCACTTACTTTCAAAAATAACATGTCTCAGTTTCAAAAATCGCCTCAATCGCCTGCCTGAATTAGTTGCAGATGATGACGGCATTTGACCATCCACTCCATTTATAACCTTCTTTTCAATGATGGTTGTTATCTCAGCCATTCGTAATTGAGTCTTCCTGATTCACCAAATTCTTACAGGAAAGGCAAAACGGAAACATTTCTGAGGTGAACTTTTCCGGTATGTCATCCTGGTTTTGTGGCATCAGATGATTGCATAGCGCCTTCATCACCTTTGCTGCCTCATCACCATCATCCAAATAAATGTAATCATTTCCAGAAGTCCTTCCACTTCGAATTGGGTCAGCTGAGTACGAGCAGAACAGGCACGAGTCGTTTTTAGACTCATTTAAATTAGTTGGGTTCAGTTTTTGCATTGACATTTTTATGATGATGTTGATTCCTCGACACTCGGGTTTCCTCTTCTTCATACTCTCTTCATACTTTGTGATAATTTCCTTCGCTCTGTCCGTTTTCTTTGCATCGAAAACACAAATCTAACTTGCTTCCCAAATGTGAATTCTGGAGTAAAGAAAGAAAAGGGTGTTGAGGAGAAGTTCTGACTGATTGTCAAATTAATTTATTACGTTGCCTAAAAGTGGGTCGCTGAAATAAGATCCCCAAAATAAGGTCGAAGTTGAAAAGGTCCCCAGGAAAAAAGGTCGTCAGCTTTTTTGGTCAACAAGAAATTTGATCGACAGATAATAAAGCGTCATATTTTTTGGTCGATACGAAAAAATGTCGACAGGAAATTTTGGTCCCCAGGCAGTCAGCGATCAGCGTGCAAATTTGAAAAACGAGTCACGAGAAACACGAGACGAAACAAGAAACACTTCAAGAATCTTGGTCGAAGATGTATTTAAGTGGTCGGGCAATTTAAAATCTGCAAATGAATGTAGACGGTTTTTAGAAGCTTTTCACCCAGCAAATCAAAATTTCATCGTGGGGAACTTGGGATTTTGATTTTAAAAGTTATTTTGTGCAAAATTCGAAAACGGAGAATTGAAAATTAAAAATGCATGTTAAAAATGGAATGACAATCGTGCTGTTCCACACATTCCTCACAATTGGGGCAATAATGTGAATTATTGTTTATGGGATGAATCATCAGTTCCAATGCTTCCCAATGCTTCCGCTGATCGTGAGTTCAGAAGTCGCTTTTGGGGGCTCAATTGTTGGCTTCATTTTTAAAAATTTACTGATCCTGGTGGTTAGGTTAAGAAAGAGAATTGACTAACGTGGGTGTGGAACTGTAGACACTTCCCACTGCAGGCTGGAGAATGTGATACCAGAATGTCCCTAAAACTGAATACGGTATTGTATAAATGTACATATGACAGTCCCAGGGTATGATGATTTTGAGATATGACAAGTTTTGCATGCGGATATTTGATTTCTGCTGTTTATCTGACGATGACGAATAAGAAGGTGATAAAGCATAATATGCTTAGAACATGTTCTAAATGAATTGAAAAGTATATTATGCACTAAAGCGTTTCGTCGATTAGTATTTTTTTTAGATATTTAAAAATTTTAAGGTTGGGTTTAATTCATCATAACCTTAAATATTACATTAGCTTAATTCATCATGCTTTCATTTCATCTCCTCTAAACAATTTCAATCATAAGCTAATGCTACAAAAAACCCTCATTAATTGACACAGCCCCTTTCCAAATCTATTATTTTACAGTGACAATTACAAAAATAGCTATATACAAAATTATACAAAAGTGACAAAGTTAATTGTTCAGTACATGAGTCAGCATAGACCGTTGTAACTCACCAACCTGGAGAATACAATCCAGGTGAAAGTTATTCTGGAACTAGCATTAGATCTCTCATCACGGTTCCTTTGAACTTGATTGCAGAAACGGATAGTGGACTCGCGCCACTCCTCCAAAGCATCCTGTTGATCATCGTCAGAAACTCTGTGATCCGGTGGTGGTAGGTGAAAGGTTCCCGTTCCAGTCGTAGAAGAGGTCCATTGTCCAGTAGGTAACGATGGAATTGGATCATTGAACACGTCCATAAGATCTGGAATCCATGGTTTTGACGGTGACGGTGGCTTTGGCTGAGTTTCTGAAGATGTTGGGGTAGAATCAGGATGTAGTTGTTGTTCCTTTCCAGCTTGTTCCTCAGACACATTTCTGCATTCTTCCACCTCCACGTTGCTTCTTGCTTCCACATTGAATCCAGAGTGTTGATTTTGGATTCCAGCAGTTCCACTCGACTGGCTATTTCTCACAGCTGTACGACTAGTTCCGACAATGGGTTGATTAGCAGGAACATTCCGAGATCCGGATGGACCAACGTCGTTGTAGCTGTCTCTTTTTACACTCCCACGAACAGTGCCCAGGAAAGTATGGGGTCCTTTAACCTTCTCGTGCGTCACCTCTTCAAATAGGGAACTGCTGGTTCCAGTTGGTTCGTTGGATACATCGCGCGTATACTTCCTGTTCAGCTGAAACACATACAAAATTATAAAAAAAAAATCATGTTATTCAGTTCAATTCAAAAACACACCTCCAAATGAAAATGTATTACAAGCCTGTATTCCTTTAACTTACGTTTTTGAAGAAACTCTCAGTATCTATCCAGCTCTTAATGTCATCAGGAATTAGTTTCCATCTCTCCGTCTCGCCTATGGCTTTAATCAAGGATTTGATCCATCTGTCACTCCCGTAAGGGCCATATTTCTCGGGTCCAGCCGTTTGAAATTTCTTCATGAAGTCTACAACTATCTGATTACGCCTACTGGTGAATGTTCTTGGCCTCCGCTTGGACTCTGAAGAAGTTACGCTTTTTGTCTTCTTAACTCGTCCGGGCTGGCTGCTCCCAGTAGACACCTTTGCTAACAATGCCTTCATTGACAAGCGTCTGAAATTACCATGAAAAAAATTAAGCGATACATTATTCTAAAACAATTTGATGATAGGCCTTTCATGATAAAAGAAAGAAACTTACTTTTGACGAGTACTTCTACGAGGCTTTCTCGATCCACGTACTTGCATGCCTTGAAAAGATACCATCTTGAGCACAATTGATCCACAAATTTGAACCGTTGATCACGTAGTGGCGACTTTGACCTGCAAATATCAAAGTAATTAAATTAAAAGTTTGAAATTCAAACTCGAAGGAAGTCCAGGAATTTTGTCATTCTACATTCTACTTACAATTTATGGTAACCGTGAGCAGTCTCTTTTTCTTTTCTTTTTAGTTGGTGTTGTTGGGTTTGACTCCACCCTAATCGAAAGTTTCCCAGAAGAGATCTGAAAGATATAAATTAAATTCACATTTAAAATTTAAACTTTTGAAATGTTCCTAGAAAATTAGGATATTTACTCACAAGTACTGAAATCAGTTTCTATCAATCCTCCCCTTTCTATCTACGACAGACGTAACGTTCCCCGAAGCCGGAAATCTGAAAATATATCAAATAAATTCACTTTTAAAATTTGACCTTTGAAATGTTCCTGGAAACTTTGGGAATTTACCCAACAAAGGAAACTGAAAATATTAAGGAAATTTCTAAACTAAAGAAAACTTAAGTTTGGAAGGTTTCTGAAAACTTACAATTTATTGGAAACCAAAATGATGAAGAGAAGAATTCGTCTAACTTTTTTTCTTCCTTAACCACAATTCAAGGGAAAAGCAGTCGTAGCGACTTCCAAACCAAGAATGATTAAGTCTGGACGAATTCTCCCCTTTTATACCCCTCTAAAAGTAGGGAATGAGATGGCCTTGGCCCTTTGGTAGAAATTTAAAGCTGGTGATATCCGGTGATATGTACGTACCTTCCCAGCTTTTATACCACGGAACGTAATAATTTGCGTATACGTAGTTTTATAGGGTTTATGGTGATGAGTAACATTTCCTAAAGTTCAGGGTCCAAGCCGGTAGAGTAGAATATTGCATGAGAGGATGGAACAAACGGAGTTTCCTTTACCGTACCTTTCGCAGGACAGCGGACAGGAAATGATCATTCATTTCATTATCATATCGTACTGACGTTGGCGTCGCTATGGACATGGACTACAACCATATTCAATATTACTAAAAAAATGTTCTCCAATCGAAAATCCTGGAAAAAAACATTAAAATTTGAAGAAAAATATGCTTAAAAATTCATAATTCATGTTGAATGCATGATGTATCACACAATTTGATTTTATTAGGTAACAGTCAGTCAACCAAATCATCATAAGATAATCAAGATTCTTCAGTGACGTAACCTACAAGTACCAAATATTCACCCTCATTCAACCCGAATAATTTACAATTAGTGGCTCAGCATGACTTGCCGTGATGACAAAGGCTTCAGTTGGTACAAAAAAGAGCTGTGTGTTCTTCAGGACATCAAGTTAATTCGGGGAACAAGGGTAAAAGCAATGGTAATCCACATTGAGATCCTTACCATGATTGTTCAACATCATCAAGAGGTAAGTAAAGTGCTATTTTTACGCAACGCAATAAAATGACCAGTCGGAAATTCTACTCAAAACCATCTTTTTTTCTTTACTCCAGAATTCATGGTTGAGAGGCAAGTTAGGTTTGTGTCTTCGCTTAGTCAATATTATTTTGGAGAAGGGCGAACCAGATGCAAAGAAAACGGATAGAGCGAAGGAAATTATGGCGCAGTGTGAAGAGATCTCCAAAAACCGTTTGAACTTTAGCGAAAAGTTGAACCAAGTTTATGATAAGGCGAAGAAGGAAAACAAGCATTGGTGTGACTTTCTTGATGAACCATCAAAGAGCAATGAGGAGATAAAGCGGATGAAGATGGTGGAGCGGAAACAACTTCTCAGAAAATACGTGATTTGTCTGATGTGAGCATATTTTTGAGAAAAAAATTATTTACTGTAATTTAAATTGCCATTTGTGTCAATGGCGGCTTTTAACCTATCGTATCCTTTCATCGTCAGGGTATTCAAATCTGGGAAAGAAATCTTTGACAAATTACAGGATGAGTGGGGCGGCATAAAAGCAGAAATGGAATTATCTGTCCTTGGATCCCTAAAGGAACTGGTAGCGTTTGGGGTGGAGCCACAAAACGCTGCTGAAATGTACACTACATCATCATGGCAGTTTGGAGCTTGATACAGTGATTAAATTATTTATTGCCCTTACATAAAAGGATCATGAAATTATCGTTAGTTATGTCGTACGTAAGAACAAATCATCTCATCTCAACCTCAACAAGAAATAAAAAAATTCACATTAATTAAAATGGATGCATCAATTCATTCATCTCCGAACCGAATCATTCGTACTTTAAACAAATTCTTTGGGTTTGGGTCAATGCTCAATGTATGTAAACGACTATAAATCCTTGACATCTCAGTTTAATTCAATATGTAACTCGTGTAATTTAAAATGTAGATCTTTCTATGAACAAAAAAACTGGCAACACGATTTGGCAATATACTGCAATTACATATTCTGCTTTTGCGTTCCAACTTAAACCACGCCAGTTTTATGAAAAAGGACTTACGAGTTGTGTAACATTTATTAACAATTTGTCATTTGACAATGCATTAAAATCTGGACTTAAAATACATGTAATTTTTCCACGCCCAGCCTGCTAGCTAGTAAATATATTTTGTAATAAAAAGTTTTCAATGCTGCCACAAAACTTAGTTAACGATTGAAAACAACTTTTTGAATGTTCACATTAAAAAAATTACCGTGCAGTTTGATAGATTTTCATGAAAATTCAATCTCCTGGCACCAAAACAATCAACAATATTATTAAATTATAAATTTATTATGCAGTAATAATTGGTAGTGAAATAAACCTGACAACAGGAACGGAGTAGAGAACTACCACCTGGAGCAAATTAAACAAGTGGGGCAGTGTGAAACAAGACCGGGATTTTCTGCACTACAAATGCATTATTACTGTTTTAGGATTTGAGAAGGTACAGGATTACCGACAAACTGGTTTGAATTAAAAATTGTTTGCTTTATTGTTTTGCATCATCTGCCAAGAAGAGGAAACTCGAGTGTCGAGGAATCAACAGTCAACATCATCATAAAAAATGTTAAAACAACTGAGCCCAACTAATTTAATCGAGTCTAAAAACGACTCGTGTCTGTTTTGCTCGTACACAGCTGGCCCGATTCGAACGCGAAGGGCTTCTGGAAGTGATTCCAATGTTTTGGATGATTGTGATGAGGCAGCGAAGGTGTTGAAGGCACTTTGTAATCATCTAATGCCACAAAACCAGCATGACATACCGGAGAAGTTCTCGCCGGAAATGTTTCCGTTTTGCCGTTCCTGTAAGAATTTGGTGATGGAGTTGTGGGAATGTCAAGAAGTATTGAAAAGAAAACATTGACCATCATTGAAAAGAAGGTTTTGGATGCAGTGGTCTTGGATGGTCCAATGCCGTCATCAGCTGCAACTAGTTCAGAGAAGCGGTTTTTGACGCTGAGACATGTCATTTATGAAAGTAAGTGAAGGACAAGCCGACAAGGCAAAGGAAACAAATAACAAATATTTCCACATGGATGTCATAATCACAATGAATTTTTTTTGACAGATTACAGGAAGACTTTGCTACTGATGAGGAATGAAAATGAAAAGTTGTCATCCGTCCCTCTGGACGCCCTCCTCCCTACAACGTCGGATCGTGTTCCCCCAGTTCTTCAAATTGTCAATACTTCAACTCTTCATCTTCTGCCAGTAAAGAATAACCGTGATGCGGATGATGATGAAGTAACTAGTAATTATTGCGCTGATGATGCCGATACGATCTTTCCGGAGGTTTCTCCCTCGCCCAAAGATTCAAATGGAAGTAGTTCTCAGGATATGGACGATGATGATGACAGCGATCCAAATTTTGAAGAAGAATATCATGTGCTCAAAGCTGAAATGTCAAGCGAATCGGAAATGGAAGGGGAGGGCGACGGTGACGACTTTGAAAATATTGATAGCGAGGGAGAAGAAGGGGATAAGATTGCGATTAATGCGACTTCTCCATCACCCTCACTTTCTCAATCTTTTGTGCCAAGTGGGAGAGGTGAAAGACGAACAGGAAGAAGAGCTGATTTGTCAGTAACGAAGCAAAGGAAAGGATCAAGACCAAAATCCCATGTTGAGAGGGAGAGAGGGATGTTCAATGGGACGAAGTACGCCAAACTGGAAAATGGGAAAGTAAAATGTGGTTGTTGCAATCACAGGTTCTCTAACATTCATCATGTCAGTATACTCTAATTATTCTTCACATTATTACATCCTTTTCTTTTCGATCAGAATATGTATTTACAGTGATGTTTTTTGGTATTTTTAGTTTAAGAAGCATGTGAATGACAAGGTAAATTATGGAAGTTATCATTGTGACGTTTGCAACAAAATCCTGGGTTCAGCTGCGGGTTTAAGGAGACATCACTATGAAATACATGGGGCCGGAAGGAATGAAAAGTTTCCTTGTCCCAATTGTAGCTCTGAGTTCACTCGGGCCAGCAGCTTGCGATGGCATTTAAGGTTTGGTCACATAGATAACAATCACGGATTTTAAAAAAATGATTAAGGTAGTCTTTTGAAAGAGCATTGCTTACTGTCTATTTTTCCTGTTTTCAGAAAAAACTTTTGCAAAGGAGGATTAGAAGGTTTACAATGAGTTAAAATCACTTCTATAACAGTATGAATAAACTGAGCAGCTCGGAGACCCACTATATTGATGGATGTAGTTGTGTTTTAATATTTTTAATGAACTTTTAAATACTATAAGTTGAATAAAATGTGCTTTGTTTTCATTTATAATAAAGATTGCACTCCTCAATTCTAGCAATATTTAATCATACTTGTATTTCAATTCATAGTGTCAAAACTAACAAATATATTGTTGATTATCCTTGGATTGGCGTGTAACTACTTCATATTCAGTGAAGAATCAGGGATTAGGGCATTGACACTTGACACATCCTGGATATTCTAAGCTTCTTTGTCGGAGTGATGGAAGGGTACTTGAGGAAGATGGTTCAGCTATGATACCATGTTACTTCCTACAGACTAGACCTGACACCTGACCTCTTTGCAATTATTGTTTCTTCCATAATGTATGCATTGCTATTGCTGAAAATAATGCTTTTCCGGGTTTGTGTACCTGTTTCTAAAGGTGGTCTTAGGCTTGATGAGAGGTTTAACGAAGCACAGAGTTGAGCTGCTAGAATGGAATTATTTTTGCTTTGGCGGAGGCAGAGGAAGCACCACAACAAAGCCAGCTTTTCATAGGGACAGAAGTAAGAGTTGAAGGGGCTGGTGAAATGGAAACTTTGGATCTCCAAGATATTCATGATACGGGATCCGTTTTGGATGAGGAGGGTAGCAGCCGTGTCTCATCCTAATTTCATTTGAAGAGAAGATGGACGAGGGACATTGTGAGCCATGGAAATACTTAGCGTGATGCAGGACTCAAGCCAACATACAATTCATGACATTTGACACCAAAGCCCACTGACTGAAGGTCATACCCAAGATAAGCTTGCATATATCATTGATAATCTTCTCTAATGATTAGCTAGCTGTCGAATGATATGCTACACGGTATACTTTACGCCTGAAAAAGTGAGGGGGTCTGACCTTTCCCTCCAAGGTAACTCCGATTTGGTAACAAAATTAACTCGATTACTCGTTTGACCTCAGCTATCGATTGGCGCAAACAGAATTAAAAAAGTCAAAGCGTTCTCGAGTTATCTTACCTCTGAATGAAACGACGGACAGATATGACCTTGCTATATAAACTAGCAATAAATTGCTAGTTAATGATACGGTACACATGAAACCATGACATGCTTCCAAAAATTTGCATGAACAACTGATTTACCAAATTAATATTTTCAATTCACGTCAGAAACGTATATAGAACGATGAAGTAGAAATAAATCACAGCAGGTATTAAAACAACTTATGCTGAATGCTTCTGAATTTATGGCAAATTGAGCACATTGGAAAAATAAATTGTCCCAGAAGCCCTTCCATGTAAATACAAAATAATTGATGCTTCAATGACATACGATGTCAATCGATTTAAACTTGAACGTATATTATAGTGTTTCTGCTAATTTGACGACCAGAAGCTCTAAAAGTCAGTATTCTTACAATAGTGCATGAAAAAGCATAAAGAAGAAACCACGTAAAAACACATTTTTATTTTTTCTTACAAAATGCCAAGTCCAATAGTTCATCACGCCTACAAACTGAACCAACTCGTTAATAGTTGCCTATACAATTATCCAATTTACTGGGACGACAAGACAAATGAGTGGAAAAAGGAAAATGATTGGAAAAAACTGATTCCATATTTATTTCTTAATATTTTTCTGACAAATTTTTTGAACGCTGCATTAGTGTGCGCTACATTTTTTACGGCGGTGTATGTTCCAGCGGCAATACCATTTGAAAATGGTATAACTTTTTCATTATTCACTCTTGCACTTCAATTTTCAATAACTGTTGACCTTTTTTACCATTTTTACGGAACGGAATTAACTTCCACCCTAAACTGGGTGAATGAATTAGGAGATGCATATTTTCTCAGAGAACTTTTTGTTCAAGGTAAGCAATAAATATTTACTAAAATATTTTTTTACCAAGTCATACGTACAAAGCATTAAACTGGTGGTATCTTTCATGATTCCAGAATTCAAAAATATTTACCGTGGCCGAAGTACAGATTATGTAGGTTTTATAATTAACTGGATCGTAATTAGCTACACAAGTGCTGGAGTCGTTTTACCAATCTTGTTCCTATGGGGAAACTGTGATAACATTCATTTGTTATTTGCTATTTTGTCATCCCCACTCACCTTTGGATGGCCAAATTTTTCGCATACTACCTGGGGATATGTCACCCGACTCGTACTAATGTTTATATGGGCAATAGCGATATCAGTCAACTTCCGAACCATAAATGTCACCGGAGTAACTATGTTTTTTGGTTTTGTAAAGCTTCTCAAAAGAGTTAGTAGTTTCAAGCTCAACTACTCCGTTATACGTCAGTACAAACAAATACATATCAAAGCAAACGTGATTGAGGACGGCACAAAATTTCTTGCTTCCATTGTCGTTCAAACAACATTTGTAGGAATCGTAGTTGGAACGAATTTAACAATTTTTGGCTCAAAACTGGGAAACATCCCAATTACTGGCATAGCTGCAATTTTTACCGTAGTATCAGTCTTTGCAGCTACCATTTCCTTTTTTGTTGGATGCTCTTGCTATGAATCCAGCAACACTACATTAAATTCGTGGCACTGTCAAGTTGTGTCAAGTAATAATAGAGAAGCTATAAGGAAAGAGATAAAAGGTTGTCGAGAAATTGTTTTTAGGGCTGGTGGCATTGGAATATTGGATGATACCATCAAAGCTACATATTTCTACTCTGCATTCACATACACGGCCAATCTGCTGGTAGTTTTAAAAAGAATATTTTGACTTTTTGCTACATTTTCTTTCTTAACAATCAAAATTGTGTACATGAAATTAAGTAGTCTTATTTTGTGCTTTGAGTCGGGAAGGGAATTAATTGTATTCCAAGGACAACATGGTAAATTTATTTTTAAAGGAGCGTGACTCTACGAAAAATAATTTCTCTTGTATTTTTTAGCAAGTCTTGCATGGAAAACTTGGATATTACAGTGACCTCAAATATATTTTTTATTGCAGAGAAATAATTATTACATACCAATAAAACACAGTTGTAAACCTCAATTCGCATAAATTGGCAATTTAAAAAAAATACTACTGCTGGTTATCATTTAATCCTAGCCTTTTACTTTGTAAAGGTTCTCATAAACGGGACAAATATAATGCATCATATGTAAATGCGATATCAGCACCATACGTATACGTGAAATAAGTCACATATGAATATTGTACCTTTTATGGCAAAAATGTAACAATTAAATAGAAATCTTCCAACCATTTATAGGATATCGTCACATACATAATTTGTAAAGATTGCGCATAATAATTTCAATGTTAAAAGTTTTAAATAGTTACATAACCAATTCCAAAAAAAAATATTTGAACAAACTGTAAGTATATTTGAATATCGTCGCATGAGATGAGAGAACCATATGTTTTCATAAATATTCTCTCCAGTCTCCAGAATACATCATTTCAACTTTTCACAATATGCATATAACTTTGAATATGTTCTGGATTACTATTCAATATCTACCACTTATGTGGGTTTTTTTACACTTGTTGCTATTGCTTAACTTGTCTATGAGCTATCCCTTCAGACCAACCTTATCACTTATCCTAATATTCAGTAAAATAAACAAAATCTTGTGCTTGACATTCATATTTCCTCGTAAGTAGTACTGTGGCATAGAACTCCTCTGTATACCTACGGAGTTAGTTAGCTAAATCAAACAAATGTCAGATAAACGTTCTTTCTTGATAGCTGCTTAGAAAGACTCCAAAAGTCGATTATCTCTTATATTTCAAATATCAATAAATAGAATTGAATTAATATGATAATATTAATATAATATAATTAATATTAGTAATTATATTAATAATTAATTAAGCCCTACATGGCTTCTGTGACTTAATTGGTTTGGTAGCATTGAATTGCATAGGAGAAGTTATTCATTTAGTATTTAGTAAGTTGAAAATCAATCGTATATGCATCCTTCGTTTATTAAATGGTAAGAAAAATAATTAATTGTTCATAATTTTAATATGATACTTAACTGGTTGTGACAATAAATATCGAAACGGTTGGAATTTTTAAGTTAGAGCTATACTCAAAAGAGATTGGAAACTATAACAATGTTACCTTGATAAGGCTCAAAATGCAGAGTTAAACGAACATACAGCATACAATGCATACACCATTTCGTCAATATAGTATACCTTCAATAACATGAACGAAACGTGAAACACATACGAAAAGTCATAAATATAGAGTTGCATGCGTGCTTTCCCATGGTTTTGTTTAATAAAAGTACAATTACGTAGGCATTAATATTCTTAGCATCTTATAAAAACTTTATCTTATATAGGATCAAATACGACAGAGACGGACAGCCACGTAGCTGCAGTTTGTGTTATTCACCATACAACCTAGCAAGTAGCCTAAAAATATCTTCTAGTATGCATAATTATGTGTTAAATCAATTACCATAATAAATCATCTACTAAAAGGTTGTCGTTTTCATTTGTTTATTTGGTACCTATCTAATAAAAGGTACAGAAATACTATGTGCTGGTATCTCATTTTCATATGGTGCGCGGAGGTAGTTTTTAAGTACACGTTTAAATGGATGCCCTCATAAACTTCTTTTTATTCCCACAAAAAATCATAATAATATAAAACAATGGATGCGTATTGACTATTGACTTTACTCATCTTACGTTAATTGAGTTTGTGTTGCATCTATACTCATTGCAGTTGCAGATTTCCGCATTCATATTGCCTATATCCATGCTTTTACTAAAATCCAACAAAACATTCAAAATTTCATCCCGTTCCACACTTTCAATCAGGTTAGTCATTGACATTTGGGACCAATTCTTTTATTATCAAAGGAAATAAGATATCCACGAAAAATCCCTTTGACTGCCGGCCAGTCAAATGAAGTGTCAAAGTTGCCGTCAATGTGACACAAGTGAAAAGAGCGTTATGAGGTGATTTAATATGTTAAGTGCCCTTTCCAAGGTCATTCCCATTTGATAGCCCAATGAAGTTGTTGTCGCAGATCTATCAAATCCAAATTGATGTGACTTCGTATATTGTCCCTGATTATTAGTACCTTTTGTTTTTTGGAGCAGTATGGTTTCCTAACACCATCCCATTAGAACAAATGGTACTTTTCCCGCTACTGTGGTTGGGATTAATTGCCTCAATTTGTTTCGACGTCTTCATCCTTCTATTTGGAGACGATTTGGTTGCTCTACCTAATTGGTGTCTTCACTCAGATGAAGAATTAAATATTTACGAACCCGACATCACATTTCGATCAGCAACGAACGAAATAAGAAAAGTTTGGAGGAAGCAAACCCACTAGCTTGGAATATTGTCACTAATTGTTGTAATAAGCTACTTTATAGCTTCCGTGGTTATTTATCCTATAGTACTATACAACAACTGGGATGGATACAATTTGGCTTTAAAGTTCATTGAAGGATTTGAAAACCTAGGATCAACAGCATACATGACCTTTTTTCGTTATATTTGTACGATTACAGGAGGCCAGACAACGTATCCCAGCGTCCGAATTATGATAATGACCGGTTTTCAAATAGATGTCACAATTCTGCAACTACTGCAGGGAATGTTCAGAAACCCCGAGCCCGTGAGCTCAGCCTTAATATTGAAATATAGGGAGCTCCAGTTAGCCTTATCGGCATCAAGTAATATGATTGAGTGTTTAGAAGCTGTTGGTATTGGTCTTAGTTTCATAATAATTGTAGTTTTCACTAATGCGGCCATATACGGAATACATACACTGAACAGTATATGTCTTCCTGGTGTTGCTGGGTTCTTCGTTGCAATAATGTTATTTATTACACATTTTGCATTTGAAATGGCTTGTCCTTTCCATGAGTTAAGCGCTAGGATAAAGAACAAATGGATGCGAGACTTAGAAAGCTGCAATGGATTTTAGAGGAAGCGTTTAAAACGAATTTTGATTAGCTGTCCATCTATTGCACTACCTGTTGCAGGAGTGGGAATTATGGATAAAGACATCAGAATGTATTAGTTTGATCAAACACTAAATTATATCATTAATGTCCTGCTTCTTATTCAAGATAGCTTGCATGATATCATGCTAGGCTATGCTATGCAATAATGTATAAACAGTTGATTCGTTGTTTGTTAGCACAAGTCTTAGAATAATTTTACTAAAGATTGGTCCACCAATTTTATGTCAATCTTATCGATGGGAATTGGCAACCGTGAATATTCACGTTAAATCTAAAATAAAGAAAGAGGTTTCACAGTGCACAACGTGTATACCGCTAGTTTTAAATGTACTTCTGAAAATAAAATGAGTTAAAACAGGATATACCTACTGATTAAAATATTTAACATAAATTAAAATCTACTATTCTTTCTTCCAATACCCATGTTTCAAGTTTTATTAGTAAGTTTTAAGCTTTTTATTCAACCACAAAATATTATGTTCAACCTGGTCCTCCGGTAAACTTGTAGCAATGCAAAACAGTAAAGCCAAAACATTTATATTTCATGAGTGTTTGACTTACATCCAATTATTCATTTTCAGAGCTGGGGGACCGCGGTCTTTCGGTTCAGATCTCGGTTCTAAACCGAGACCTGAACCGAAGACCGAAAAATAATTGAATAATTGAAAGAAACGAAGATCTGAACCGAGAACCGAAAGGTTTTTGAAAAGAACCAAAGACCTGAACCGAGGACCGAAAAGTTTTAACAAAATAACCGGAAACCTGAACCGGGACCGAAAAGTAGATTGGTTCCCCAGCTCTGTTCATGTTCCACTTTAAAATAGTTTTAACTATGACTTCAATACAGAACACAGTCAAACTTAAAGCTACCAAGGGAAAAAGAATCATTAATATTGCTAACAGTTTGGAATAGTCTATGTAATCGGGGTTTTCCACGGGAGAATCATCGAGCAACTTTAACCTCATTAGATGGCTCCACATTGCCCAAATGTCCCACTGATTTGACAATCCTGATTCCCTAATACGATCCAAAGTTTTTATAAGCCAAAAGCTATTTTCCGTGTTGATTTTCCACACATAAATTCTTAGGTCAAGGACTTGCTCCAAAGTAAAACAGTTAATGGTTGGGTCCTTAATTCTTATATTGTGCGTCATATCCCTTCTAACCAAATCAGACATTGATGATGCATGTGTCATAGCAAGTTTTTGGTTTCCTTCTGCCATCTTCTCCACAATATCTGATAAAAATGTGGAGTTTTCCATCTTAAAAAACGAGGTTTCGAATCGTTTCCATAGTCCCAGCAATTTAAAATCAAATCCAAAATATATTTCTGGAGAAGCCATTGCGATTTGAGGTTGCCAAGCGATTTTGAGTCCGGACTCTAGTAACTCCCTTAAAGTACTAATCCCTTTTAAGGGTGGAACAGCGGTTACGATGCTGAGCAAACTATTTCCGTAAATGAGACAAATAAATGATATTCCACCGGAAATAATAAGATAGCGCCTCATTTCTGATTCCAAATTATTTTGTCCAAATGCGGAGGCAAATAGATTTAAAATATATGTCAGTCCGTTTTTTACTTTTAAATCAAGTTGAAAAGCAACAAGTGTCGTAAAAAGTAGTAAAATAAAAATTGCCCATACTCCCGGGGAAAATGGCTTGTACCAAACTGCATATTTTAAATTTAATCCAGGAGCTCCCACGCTTCTCTGACAGTAGTGGATGCATGTGGAATCAAACATGTTGAAGTGTAATTGAGTCAGCAATGAACCTGGATACGTCAGCAGTGGAAAATTAATTGAAAAAAGGATATGTTCAATATGAGTGTAGGGCTTGTTTGCTTCATGCCTTCTCAATCCAATGTGGACAGTTCGATAAATCGACACAGTTGAATTATGAACAGCTGCAAGTGTCAAAAGCGACATTATGTCATTACGACATCGTGGATTCAAAGAATTTATTAATGTTAAGCACGCCGTTTGCTTTTCCCCATGAAACTCTTGGGTGTAAAGAAATACATCTTCTGCCAAACCAGGAATTATCTTTCTGTGGGCATTACGATAAAGTGATTGGTGTAGGGAATAAAAATTCCCAAAGTTATTTTGTAATAAATTCGAATTTTTAATTGGTATTGGATGGCTTGTGCAGTAGCCATTGCAAATGAAAGAGACTGTAGTATTTTCTAGTTTGCAATGAAAACCAACAGGCAAATTCAATACTACTTTTATTGCAGGAAACACTGGAAGTTCCCAAGCCTCAAAATCATAAGCTTTGTCCAATAATGTCTGTGTAAAAAGAAAAACAGAACGGGATGCGCTAACAATCTCCATAAAAGTAACTATGGTTTTATACGCAGAAGTAATATAAGCAAAAGTTTCCAAGGGCAGTGGTGAAATAATCACGTTGAAGGTGCTGGAATATCGGTAGTATCCTTGGTCTATCCCGGATTTAGAACTAATAATCGCGACTCTGGGTTGTAGCCCAATATCAGATAATAGAGAGCAGCGTTGTGGGATACCCAGTTGGTAAAAATAAATAACGTACTTTTCCCAATTTTGATTCAACTCTGGAAATAGTTTGGTGATGAAAGATGCCTCCGGTTCTGCATGCAATAAGTTATGGTTTATTAAAACCAATACGAATAGAAATGACGACTTCATAGTTATTTGTTTGTTGGCTAGCTATTCGATTGTCAGAATGTTTTTGGTAGTTGGTGTCACCGTGTATGTGTGATGAAAACTATGGTGGCAACAAGCTTAACTTAGACTTTCTTTGTAATCATGGATGAACCAGCAGTTTTGATAATTATAAGGTAATTTTTTGTCATTTAGCTACCTTATAATCTCATGGTTTTGTAGACAGTGACAAAGTAGCTGTTGTTTTGAAGAGCTACACTACTTTGAAACATAAATAATCACTTTTTTGATCTAGCTTTAATGTTGGTGGGGGGATTTAATTGGTAATACAAGTTTTTTTGCTTACGTGCAAATCATGTATGCCTTGTATTTACAACAAACTCCACTTCTTAACCAACTTTTTTTTTTGTATTTTTTGGTTTCAAATAATTGCTGATCGAATTTTTGTTACTACATAGTTCGTAATATAGTGGCTTACATCGTGCATTGTATGTTTGTTATCAACTTTTGGATCAATTATATGAGTTTGAAGTTTACTAGGAATTACGGTCAAGCTGACTGATTATTAAAAAATATTGAGCTTTTCCGGTTTTTGGGTTCTATTACGTATGTGTATATCATTACAAGTATCCAAAATGTGCTTATTAAAGCGCATAAACACTAAGTTGATTGTAAGTTATAGTTTAAGCTTAAATTTAAGTTATACCACTACCTTACATTTGTGCTGGATAAACATTATCAAGCCAGAAAGAAGATAAATCGCATGTAAACTTGAAGATATCACACCACGCCCTTATTACAAATTTATATAGAAATTAAATTGATAGTAGACAGACTTCAAGATTAGACATTTTGAATGACAGTCGTGGAAAAAACTGACGGAGTGGCGATGTAAGAATTGGAATAATACAACCCAACTTTCGGAGTTGGCCATGTATGGCTTCCTTTGAATTAAAAACCCGCCGCTTGTAGTGACAGATAATTGACTGCGCTGGTACTAAAATCTTCCAACCTTCACGGGAAATTGGTGTCGAAATAAAATATAATGTACCATTCTGACTCAAGAAAAAGTAGCTGGATCGTATAGAATGGCAATGTTAATTATTTATGACATTTGGAGCTCAAGTGTTTTGACACGTTCATATGTTCGGGTTTCGTATCTGTCATGACTCCGTATTTTTAGATTGACACTTTTACGCCTCTAAAAGAACGTATTCCTGAATTATACTGCCAGCATTCCCACCTGATTTCAATCACTTCACTCATACCAACCAGCAATACACACCGTTTACTTTAAAATATCTTGTGTAAAACCATTTCCAGAATTTAAACAAACGTACTAAATCATTTTATAAAATGAATAGGTTTCAACTAATTGAACCACTGTTTACAAAACTTTACAAAAACGCAACGCGCTATCAAAATCTTGGGATCAAATGGGATCCAAAGATAAAACAAATGACGCTGTTAGACCAAAAGACGGTGGACAAGGTTAAAACGAGTTGCTACTTGTGCGCCGTTGCAAAAATACTCATCATAGCTCAAATTCTGAAGGATGAGCTTCAAACGCCACAAAACAGTGAGGTATTTCCAAAGATTTTGAGAGGTTATGCAATGGCAGCCCTTCCCATGAGCATGATATACTTGATTGCTGTTGGCAGCAAAGCTGATGTTATTATGTTGTACGTCAACGGGCTCTTTGAATCCAGAGAGGGAAAGAAACCGGAATATTATGTGAATAATAGGACAATTACTGAAAAAATGAACATGACATTTGCATGGCTGATTTACATGACATTCAGTATTGCACCAACAGTCTTTGTGATTGGATTTCACTGGTCTGATCCCTGCAAAAGCACACTCTTAGCTTCGTGGTTAATACCTGAATGTAGAGCGGGAAAAGTAAATAAATTCGGAGTTCAGTTCATTTGTGGAACGTTTGTAAAAATCGGGATACTTTTGGCAAACCATTACATTTGGTCGAAGGGATTTTCAGCCAAGTTGTTCGGTTTAAATGGTCTTCATATTCTTTGCATCTTGAAGCTAAATGAACATCTAGAAAGGTATGATTGACCTTGTGTTTTTAAATTCACAGATTCGTTGCCTTTTCATATGTGTTATATTCATTTCGTTTGCACAAATTTTCTTCAGATTCTCCCAAATCAACAAAGATCGTAGTGGTAGAGCTGCAATATCAACTTTACAAGCCATATCTTACCGAAAAATACAAATCTTGGTTGTACTCAACAACATCATTCTGGCAAATGCTTTGCTTTGCTTCTCAATTCTCGTTATTTTCTGTCTGTCCTTGGGAATCACAGTAATGATCAAACTGACTTGGTCTGTGGACAATGCTTTAGCACTGGTATTCTTCTCATCCCTTGTCTTTAATTGCATACTCGTTTTTACAGTATGTGAAGGTGGTGGAATGGTTCCCGTTCATGTTAGGTCAAAACAAATAATTGATCGGCTAAAATGGGAAAAATGTACTCCACGGCGGATAATACTTACGCGATCCCAACGTTTGGATTACCGATGGTCACAAAAATTCATTCGGTCATGTCAATTGATTAAAATTAAGTTGGGTGAAAGTAACTTCTTGGAGGAACTTACTCCATTAAGGTGCATAAATTGTGCGATTGAACTGACGATTCAAATGCTATTATTAACATAAACTATTAATAATTTAGAAACAGTTACACCATAGTTAAAAAGTTACGTTGAGAATCTGAAAATTGGTTTACAAAGCAATAACGCAGCGTGTAAAATACTGTGCAAGCAATGTAAATTTAAAAGCTCATTCAAATCTAAGTATCATATAGCATCAATGGAAAGCTTGGGTACTGAATAAAGGGTACTTTTTGTAACAGCACTTGTAATATGTAGGCAGACTCCAAATTATATTCCAATCGCGTCGCAATGCCCAATGTAATTGCTAAAGATAAGTATTATTATTATTTTTCGTTTCACATTAACCAAGTATTGTCACTTGTCATAGTATTCGCTTTTGTCCTCGTTAGGTTTGAATATCAAAGCCTCTCGCACATTATTATTACAATAATTTTAGACATGCAAAAGACTTTCGTGATACAACTGTCCAGAACGAAATGCAGAAAACATGTTTGTTAGGCTTCGAAGTTAAAAAATTACCAAAAATACTGACAGTTAAATTTATGAGATGAGTGACACCTTATGTCACTTTGTTGAAATCAAAGTTTCTGAAATCTATTGAATGACATAATTTATGAAAATTTGAGCTTCAATTTATTCGTGTCACTTAAATCACAGTTTACTAGTTTGAGCATGAAAGCATAGGATGTACTCCCAATAATAGTTTGATTTTGGAAACATTTTGAGAAGACAACATCAGTCGGTTGTGGTACAAGGCGCAATTTGAGAATAAGATAACACCAAAAAATAAGAGCGTTTTAATAAAAACCATTTTGGTATGGTTTATGCTGGCGTCCCCGTCAAAGTTTCAAAGACGAGGTAACCATCCAGTTAGTTATAAATTGAGATGATCATATTCACCACTGGCATGTTTTTTTATGATATTTGTTTGTTCTTGTGCAAAAGTTATCCGTATACAATCAGAGCATATAATTTCACACATTAATTGAAAATGTATACAATGATTACAAAGCTTAGTTAAGTACGAATGTATAATTAAGAAATAAAAAATGATTCATAATAATTTACTGTAGTAATGCCACATTTATATGATATATAAGTTTTTTGGTAATATTTAGCTTTGGTATAAAATGATTTGCAAATAGTTTTCAGTGAGTTGATCAACCAACTAATTGTACGTTTGGTTATAACGAATTTACAATAATTGAGCACTTTGTAGTTAAAGTTATAAAATGAACTTCAAACCCTTGTATAATAAACCATACGTGTAAGTGATACACAAGCAATGCAGTATGCAGTTGATTTTGAATGGTATACTCTCTACACGGTATACTCTCTACAAGGGTATACGATGACACTTTTCCCGAAAGGAGAAATTTTTCATTCTTAAAAATCAACGCATTCTGCATTGCTTAATAAACTGCCAGTAAGCAGGGCCAGAGACGTAGCTGAAGAAGGCGTTGAGTGATCACTCTCAAACCCCCTCCCCCAGGCAGACGGTACTTGGATTCTAAGCTAAGTTAAAGCATAGGCTGTAATGAGTCATATAGCCCCACTATGGGACATTGAGCAGTGTGGTATGTTTGTTGTGATGTTTTTTATGAACGTTTTTGGAACGTATTTATATTACGTTCGACCAACGTTTTTGATCCTATAAGTCGATTTGTCTCTGAAGTTGTTTTTTTAAAAATATAGATGATAACAGTGGTATGGTCAGTTATCATTAACTACTTTTAACTTTTAAAAGCAAAAAACAACTTCAAAGAAAAATAGACTTATAGGATCAAAACGTTGGTCGAACGTAATATAAATACGTTCCAAAAACGTTCATAAAAAACATCACAACAAACACACCACCCATAGTGGGGCTATATGACTCATTACAGCCTATGCTTTAACTAAGCTTAGAATCCAAGTACCGTCTGCCTGCCCTCCCCCCATGTCCAGGGGCGGAAAAGTAGGCGGTGCATGCGGTGCGCCGCACCCGGGCCCCGGGGCCCTTGTAGGGCAGAGGGGCCCCGGGGCTTCGAAAGTCAGACCCCAATATCAAGGACAAAATGGCCAAGTTCATCATAAATGTTATTTCTGATGGAGTTAAGTCTAAGATCGCAATGTCTGACTTTTTTGAGACAATTAAAAACGTGTACAATTTCTTCCATGTAAGTGGAATTGGATGGAAAGAAATTGAAAACATATACAAATAGGGAAGCTCATTGAAACTACAAAGCTCTTCTATTACGCTGAAGCAAGTTTGCGAAACCAGGTGGGAAGCTAGACATGCCTCAGTCTTAGCTATAAAAACGCGATACACTGACATTTTGAAAGCTTTGTCAAAAATTGTTTTAACATCGGTCAAAAAGGACGAAATTGAAGAAGCCAAAGGGATAAAAAGTAGAATCGAGAGTTTTCAGTTTAGTATTATTTTAGTGTTTTGGGAAAAAAATATTAAGGTCTTTCAATATTCTAATCAAAGAAACTCCAGTCTTTTGAAATATCGATGGATGTATGTGTAAAAATGTGGCAAAACGGAATTGGAAGCTTAATACAAGTAAGGAATGATCTTTTTCAAATCAAAAACGAATCTGCTGAAATCGCTAAAAGATAGAAAGTGCCGACCGAGCTTCCAGTTTCACGTGCAATTAGGAAAATAAAGTTTTATGATGGAACAAGTACTTATACCGCACGTAAGTCAGTGCTTTCAGAGGAGGTAATTTTTACCGACACACTGATTCCGGTCGTTGAAAAATTAATATCTCAAATGAGAATCCAATTTGAAAGCACTCTAGCAATTTATCAATTATTTCAATTTCTTATGCAGTCTAAGATTTTAAGCATGGAAGACAGCGAACTGTTGGGATATGTCAACCGTTTTTGTATGGACTACAAAAATGATGTGAGTTCTAATTTTTATAACGAAATACTTCATTTGAAGGCGTGCATGAGTACTGAGCTAAGAAATACTGATAAGATTTGCAACTTACTGAATCTTCTTATACGCTATAACTTGCGTGACTCATTCCCTAACTTGGTCACAAGTTGCGTGCTTTACTTAACCTTGCCCGTTTCTGTCGCGTCAGCAGAAAGTTCTTTTTCCAAGTTAAGATTGATCAAAAACTACTTGTGCAGTAAAATGTTAGAGTATAGACTTTCAGGCATTGCTATATTAAGCATAGAAAGTGACCGAGCACAAAACCGTGAAGTTTATAAAATGATCGATACATTTGCCCAAAATAAAGCACGACTTAGGCCGATTTAACTTCTCAAAGAATTCAACCTAATCAGCATGCTAGTCGTATTGGATTTAACCTTAAGCTCATAGGTATGTTTGACTAAGTTAAGTTTTAAATATTTATGTAACTAAACTGTTTTACTTTTATGCATTAGGCATGACTAAGTTGTTTCACTTTTGTATATGCCGTTGAATTGTTTGTAATTAAATAAGAGAAAAATAAAATTCTGAACCCCTGTTACATTGCTTCTTCCTGCTTACAAAAGCTGCTTTCTGTTTCTTTCTTTGAATTGAATATACTTGAAAATATTTAGCACACAGATAAGCACTATGAATATTTAGTTTGAGGTATGAAGGGCCCCACGGTTCATCTTGCACCCGGGCCCCTCAGCCTCTAGTTTCGCCCCTGCCCATGTCCACCAAATCTCCTCCACCACCTCTCTCTCTCTCTCTAAACCCACCTCTGCGATCCTCTCCCAACGTAGTAAAAGCATTACTTGTAGAATACCATTCCGGATGTATTCACAAGCTCATGCACACGGATGATATGCAATGCTTCCACATACGTATACGTTTCAGCCAAATCGATGAGTTTCTGAACTTTTGAGCCTATAACTTTCGAACCGTTTGACCGATTTGTCTGAAAAGTATTCCCAGAGGTTTTCTTGAGTAGTACTACCTGTGTACCAAACATGAGCCAAATCGGTCAATGTATGTGACCAGGAGAGTGCGCACAGACAGACAGACAGACGAACTTGGTAAAACCATTACTTCGCTGAATGCTCCGCTTCAGCTATGTAATATTGGACGTTTGGTCAGTCTTACGTGAACAAAATATTCAACTAATATTCCAATTACGACAGTTGTTGGCAAATTATATGGTGC
The DNA here is from genome assembly GCA_964034955.1 of Orchesella flavescens. Taxonomy (NCBI): domain Eukaryota; kingdom Metazoa; phylum Arthropoda; class Collembola; order Entomobryomorpha; family Orchesellidae; genus Orchesella; species Orchesella flavescens. The sequence goes on from OZ035957.1 coordinate 30,496,115, forward strand.
TGTTAATAAGTAACAATTTATTCTCAAAATAGAATTTGTGGCATAAACATTAAGTAGCAAAATGCATGGAATGTCGATTTTAACTTTCTCTCCAAATTTTTATATGAATGATACAATTGTGCAAACAATATATGGTTACTTGTAATGTTGTAATGGTACATTGATGAATGTTACATATGGATCATTTTACAGACTATAGCTCTAACTGTATTGTAAGACGCTGACTGTATTTGTAAAAATTATTAAAACATTTTAAACCAAAAGTATTTTATCATATGTTAGATGGAGCTAGCTAATTCAAAGACAAGCACAAATTATTATCAAGCTCGTTTCTTAACATTACCAAACCTCGATACAAAAGGCAAACGCGCTTGCCAACAGGAATCCAAACCAAATTAAGAGAATGGAAACAATTTTTGGAAAGTCGATATAATCTGGCCCACTCACTGCCACTTGATCATCATCTAGCATTTTCATGGTTGCAAAATGGCGCCAGTTTGCCAGCTTATCCCATTGATGAAATAATCCTGACTCAACCAAAGTCGACAACGTTTTCAAGAGCCAGTACCGATTTTCAGTATTAAACTTCCAGAAGTAAAGCTTTGGATGTAAAGTTTGTTCCAGTTGAAAGCAGCCATAGGATGGGTCCTTCAATTTAGCAGTACGGGTAACTTTTTTCAGCGTTAGGTCGGATGCGGACGTAAGATAATGCATAGCCAACTTATGTCCACTCTCAACAATTTTAATTCCTACGTCCTCAATAGTTTTGGCATTTTCTAGTACATAGAAACTCTCGTTTATTTTTTGCCAAAGTCTATAAAGTTTAAAGTCAAACCCAAAGAAATTTTGGGGTGAGATACCTGAGAGTTGAGGTCCAAATAATTTGATACTTTGCCTCAATCAACTCTTCCAAAGTCTTAAGGATTTTTGAAGGTGACTCCACAGTGATATTGCTTAGCAAACTGTTGCTATAGAGAAGATAGATGAAAGCTATCCCACAAGAAATGAAAAAGTAGCGTAGGCCTTTAACATCCGTATTTAATAGTCTCACTGTTTCTAAGAGGACACTTTTCACCTTGGTGTCAATCCGAAATAGAAGTATTACTGATCCAAAAACAAACATTTTTGCCACCCATACTCCTACTGAAAATGGTCGGTACCAAATCCAAAAATTTATACTTGTATCTTGACCGCTTTTGCTTTTCCGTGAGCAATAGAGAAGTGCAGTGGAGTCAAAATTCAGGAATTCTAATTGGTTCCAAAAAGACAATTTCATAACCAACTTTAAAAATCCTATCGAGTAAAATATATGTTCCGCAGTTGAATACGCCTTTATGACTTGGAATGTATTAATTGATTTTGAATCGGAAATAAACAGTAATGCCGTTGCATTATGAACAGCGGACAAGGTTAACAATGTCATGATATCGCCTGTACACTGTTTTACATCTTGCTTTTTATAGCAGTAAGTTAGAGGTATGCCAAGCTCATTGAATATTGTTATGTACTGGAACCTATCATTTGCCAAGCTTGCAGTACCTTTTCCATTTGCATTCCAAAAGAGAGATCGATGGATTGAATATAAACTGTCTTGAAATAAGTTAGAGTTGCTGTTTCAGTTGTACACTCGTAAGAAACGCTTATGACGGCTTTGACTGCTGGAAAAATTGGTAGAAATAATCCCCAGTAGTTAGAATAAATATTTACTGCTTCTACATTTTCACCGACGTTTAAAAAAATAAATATGGTTCTGGATGGTACAAGAATATCGATGAATGCAATGAGCGTGTGGTTTACAGACTCTACTGTCCTTATCGTTGAAAATTGGGAAATTACTACGTTGAATGTGTTTGAAAGTCTGTAGTTGCCCCGATGAATCGAAGCATTTAATTTTTGAAAGGAGAGAACTCTGGATGAAATTGCTGAATCTGGGTGAAACAATTTTGACTTGGTATTTTCATTTTCATGAAAGTACAGGATGTACTGTTCCCAATTATAGTTTAATTTTGGAAACAACTTGAGAAGGCAAGATGAATTCATTTTTATACCATCTACCACTTTGCAATTAGGTAACACCCAAAGACTTAAGAGCATTATCATGGAGACCATTTTAAGATTTTATTATGATCGTGGCTGAAACGAATTTTGAATGAGGATGAAACCATTCTATAGAAAGAGAAGAGTTATATACATATGACGCGTTCCCATAATTTTTCTGTTGCAATTTCTTTAGACATTCATACCATACAACTTTATAGCCACTTATATTTTTGAAAATGTATAGAATTGTTACAACGCTTAGCCAATTATGATATAGTCAAGCATAAAAAGGAAATTGTGAAATAAAGAAGAACGCATGTTGAACTGCGATGTAATAAAACGTTTGTAAAACAATGGTGTATATAAAGAAAAGTAGACAGAGACTAAATTCTTTGAAACTAAAGCAAAGGAAAGTGATTATAGGACTGTGTATCAAGTTTCAATGAGTTTATATCAACGGACTAATTTAATTGGTCAGTACAAACCCAATTGCGCACATTGTGCAATACTTGCAGAATTCTAAGTACTAAAATGCTCTGAAGAACACAACAATTGTGTCTAATCAGCTCCATGAATGAGTTTTTTAAACAAAACGTTAAACCATTCAAGAAAAGTTCACAATTGGTTAGTGGATGAATAATGCGTATATGTATCTTATTCTGGCAATTATGAAACTTTCGTTGGAGGTAGACAAAACATACAGTAGAAAGTAACCAATTCCAAATATATAATGGATGGTGTCTAAGCTAAGCACTTAACACTTTACAGAACCTGCATTTATTGCTGCCTTTCAATATGTCTCAAAATTATTTTATCCCCCCCCCCCCCTTTTTGCAACTAATAACATTGTATTTCAACACGAGACTCATTCTGGATGTTATAAACCGCCTACAACCTTTTGTACCTGGTAAATTATTGAGCAGGTTGCAATTCACAATTAGGTATTACCATTACTGGGAAACCTCGGTTGGTTAAATATGTTGTCGGACGCATTCACAAAAAATTATTTTAAATTTGCATTTTTAAATGGGGCTGTAATTAGCGAAGAATATAATTGCATAGTGAAACATTTTACGCAGCTAAACAATGTCTTTTGATTGACATGATTTATTGAGATATTGGCAAAAGTGAAGAAAATGTACTTAAATGAACATTGGCAGTTGGACGGAATTGGAATTATTGTGATAAATGACACGCGTTACTAATTTCGAATCACTGTGTTAAGAAAAAATATTGCTATACATAAAATTAAATTGAACCTAAAATAATATTTTACACCACTTGTGATCTTTGCCTTACTTCAACACAAAAGGCAAACACGCTAACCATAAGAAACCCTCCCCAAATAAGGAGAATTGAGAGAATTTTAGCAAAGTTTATATAGTCCGGTGCTACTGCTCCATAACCATCACCTAGCATTTTCATAGTTGAAAAATGGCGCCAATTTGCCAACTTATCCCATTGGTAAAATAATCCAGACTCAACTAAAGTCGACAGCGTTTTCAGAAGCCAATGCCGGTTTTCAGTATTAAACTTCCATAAGTAAAGCTTTGGATACAAAGTTTGTTCAAGTTGAATGCAGTCAAAGGATGGGTCTTTCAATTTGACAGTGTGACGGACTTCTTTTAGCGCTAAGTCAAAACCAGACATGGGAAAATGCATAGCCAACTTATATCCACTCTCGACTATTTTTATCGCCACATCTTGTATAGTTTTTGCATTTTCAAGTATATAAAAACTTTCGTTTATTCGGCTCGAAAGGCCATGAAGTTTAAAATCAAACCCAAAAAAACTTTCAGTTGAAGTAGGGTAAGTCCAAATTATTTTGTATTTAGCATTAATAAACTCTTTCAAAGTTTTTAGGGTTTCTGGTGGTGACTCTACAGTAACATTACTGAGTAAACTGTTGCCATAATAAATACAGATTAAAGCTATCCCACATGAAGTGGAAAAGTAAGGAATGTTTTTACTCTTGGCATTTAATAGTCTTAGTATTTCTAAGACGACACTTTTCACCTTGCTGTCAGTCCAAAATAAAAGTATTATTGACGCCAAAACTAAAATATTTGCTACCCAAACTCCTGTTGTGAATGGTTGGTACCAAGTCCCAAATTCTATCCATGTTTCGTGGCGATTTTTACTTTTCCGTGAGCAATAAAGAATTGCAGTGGAATCAAAATTCAGAAACTGTAATTGGTTCCATAATGACAACTTTAAACCCAACTTGGAAAACTCTACGGAATACACTATATGTTCTATGGATGCGTAGGGATTCCCGATTTGAAGCGTTTGTATTTGCTTTGGACTGAAGTTGAACATTAATGCTGTAGCATTATGAATAGCCGCCATAGTTAACAAGGTCATGATATCACTTGTACATACTTTTAAGTGTGGATTTTTATAGCAGTAATTTAGAGGTATGCCAAGTTTAGTAAAAGTTGTTATATATTGGAACTTATCGCCTGCTAAACTTCTGATTGCCTTTCTATTTGCATTCCAAAAGAGAGATCGATGAATTGAGTACAAACTTTCTTCAAATATTTTGTACCCTAAAGCTGGAACAGAATTGCTCACACAGTAGCCATTGCAAAAGAAAGTTACTTTGGCTCTTTCAATACTACACTCGTATGAAACGGTTATGATGGCTTTGACTGCGGGAAAAACTGGGAGAAATAGTCCCCATAAAGTGGTACGAACATTTGAAACTTCTACTTTTTCAACGACGTTTATGAAAATGAATATAGTTCTGGATGGTACAAGTACATTGATAAACCTTATAAGTGTTTGTTGAACAGTCTCCATCGCTCTTATTGCAGACAATTGGCTAATTATGACGTCGAATGTGTTTGAAAATCTGTAGTTTCCCCGACGAATCGAAACATTAGATTTTTGAATAGAGACAACCCTGGATAGAATTGTTGAGTCGGGGTGAAATAATTGTTGCTTCGTATTTTCACCATTGTGAAAGTACAAAATGTACGGTTCCCAACTGTGGTTTAAGTTTGGAAACAACTTAATAAAACAACAAGATTCCGTTTGAAAACTATCGTCAATTTTGCAAATAAGTAACGCCCAAAGAAATAAAAGCATTATCCTGGAAACCATTTTGATTTTTTTTATATTTGTGGCTGTCCGATTTTGAAATGACGATGAAACCAACAAGTTCTCGAATGAGCGTGTTAGTAACGTTTTGGTTATAGATATTTAAACAAGTTATTAAATTCCTTCGAGCACATTCCTTAACTGTTCCATTAAAAATGGTTGTAGAGATTATAAAGCCTATCCAAGCATGAATGGAGAATTGAAAAACAAAAAATATTGCATATTGCGAATTTTGTTATCAGCACCATTTGTGTTTAATATTTATTTGGAATAACGATGTAAAAATAATTGCTGCTTTGGGCAGAGCAAACTTACACTAATTGAGAGCTCGGCGTTTCATGTAGAATCCCAAGAATGTATTATTATGACACAGAAAAGAAGAACGGATATCGTGCTAAATTGCAAGTAAACGATATGTATCGTAAACGATCGCAATATGTAACTATCAAACTATCACGAAAATTACGACATTTCTTTGCTTATTGTTTAGCATTCAAAGGGAACGCTATGTATTCCAAAAAGAGTGGCGGCATAAATAAGTAATGCAAATCGCATCCGTTGGTCAACCTTCAATTTAGCCACAAAATGATTATATAAGCTGTGCATGCACAATGTGTCGTTTGGAGCAATCTCGTTTCTACACCTATGCATTACTAATTTCAGTGCCACCATTGGCCACTGAACAAAGAAAGTTTGCCTAATGTACTTTAAACACAAAACTTGCATGCAAAAGTTTATAAATTGGCTCCATTAAAAGTACGACGTTTAGGTACGTATGTATTGCGACGGAGATAAACTTTTTATAAGTTTCCCTATCATTGCACTATTCATTTTTATGTAACGATTTATGCTTTCCTAAAAGAAACAAACGCAGAAACTACTTTTATACTGAATATAACATAGAATCTTGTTTATTAAAATTTCGAATAGAAACAGAATTAGGAAATAATATATTTTATTCTCGGATACTCCCACTACAAGGAAGACTGAAAGCCTTGCACTTGGGAACCGAGTGTATTTGTGTAAATAGGAGAGCGGCCTGCTCATGTTCCTACTGAAGCTCTATATAGACTCTTGACTCCTTTGGGTTTGGATTGCGGTTTTATGATGAGATGAGAAGCATGAGATGATGGGGCATCTTGGTATGAGATGCATGTGGTGTTTCAGTACCAGTCAAAGACACGAGGGTCACAGTCTGGATAATTTTGTCATGTGCTCTATCGTTTTTTATGCATACAACTAGAAAGTTTGTAGTTCGGAATAATACGCTAATTTAACGACAACCCACAATTTGTGTTAATTTTTTTCAAACTTGAATTATATAGTTAACATCTAACGATAACAAGGTATTTATTTTTCAGAGATAACTGAATAATAGAACGCAAAATTTTAATGACAATTAGAAATGCCTCATGTATTAAATTTTTGACGTAGGTCCAAAATGGTTTCATTGATGAATACCACGACTCAATTACCAACTTGATAATTGAAACCAGAAACATGAAACTTGTTAAAACGACTGTTCCTCCAAAAGCTGATAAACTTGTAGGAGTTTCTTTTTCATCTTCCTTTGACCTCATGTGTGAAAGAATGACAAAGCTAAACAAGCTTCCGTTGCTCATGCCCAACCTTTTGTTTTTGTGTGATTACTGCATTAGTTTTACTTGATGTAAATTATTAAACTTGTTTCATGCACTACAGAATCTGCAAATGAGGATAAGAAATTTGGAAATTGAATGGTTGCAAAGCTTGGATATGACTGACTCCAAACACTGATAATTTGGAAGAAATGCATCTGTTTTGGGGTAACTCGATTAATTTTCGTTTGTCCACCAAGAGCCAAATTCCACTTTTGCCCACAATCCTGCTCACACATAACAGCAAATTTAGTGAATTTGATTTCCTTTTCCAGTAGAATCATGTCCGTTTGCTTGATAAACTCGTGGAGTGTAACCCCAGTATATTTGGGGCTAGCTGGAAAATACATAATCTTCGTCAACTCTCCAAGTGATGCATTTTTGACGGTAACGGTGTACAAGTCACGTTTCATAAAGCAGGCTTTTTGTAAGATTCTGGTGTAAAACCTTGAAACTGATTGATTGAGACATATTTTTTCATTGTCAGTAAAGTAAACCAAGAACACAGCATCCATGAATGATTGTGGTAGTAATAGCTCAAACGTTTCTTGATTTAGTATGTGCTCCATTCTCATAGGAAAGCTTGTGTCTTCTTGATGCTTGGTCATAAATGAATAAAGTGAAGAATTGTAAAATTGTCGAAGCACTATGATGTAAAATATGTACATTATTATTATGGTATTGCCCTGAACCCCTACTCTCTTTTCATTTCTTTCATCCTGCTCGAAAAGTATAGCTGTCATCCAATGTAAAACATTCTGTATCTGCTCACCCTCTTTCCAAATTAATCATCCAAAAATTGCAGCTCCTGATAGCATGGCAAATAACCAAACAGTTTTGTCAAATGGGGTCAAAAAGGCATTTAGATTTGCATCAAAGAATTTAGTTTTGGGGAAAAACACCTGAAATGAATAGCTTACTTTTGTCTGTCCGAATGGATACATATGCGTTAAATAATCAAACTTCAGAACAGTTTCTTGACCTAAACCATGGTGCAAAGTATGGACGTAAACACAGTTTTCAAAACTTGAGCAGTTCATGTAATGTAAATATTCTCCTAAAATTTGGCAGGATTCTTCACTTAAACGAAATATTAACTTATATTCACAAATACGTCGTTTACATTGGGATGTCACAATGTCATTGGTATTTGGAAACATTTCTGGGGCAAAATCCACATTAAAGTGCAACCTCTTCCAGAACATAAGCAGAGTTTTAATGGATACTACATAACCGTTTGGTACTTCTTCGAGCGTTATTTTTGTGAGTGACGCGTCGTCGCCCAAAAATTTTACTCCACCGTTTAAACAAGCAAAACATCCCACACTGACTGAATTTGTCTAAAAATCGACAAAAATAAGCAGCGCCGTGCTTAAGATTGAATGAACTGGCCAACCTTTGAATTTTGTAAACGTGTCGTTTTTTACTTGTAAAATCACCGCTGGTATACCAAGTCGTATTTTATCTCGGTATTGTATCGATTGTAAATTTCCATTTAAACCCCATGCTAAATGAAAAGAAGAGTCAGAAACCAGAAGCGAGTTGTGTGAGGAAAATCTTTTTCCTGTAATGACTTTAGCATTTACCTGGAGAAGTCTCATGTATTTTCGGGTTGGATCACAAAAGGCAAAGCCACGGTGGTAGGTTAGCAAAACACACTGAAGAATGATACATTCGTCAAATTGATTGCTATTGACTAAATTACTTTAGTTCCAACTGCTTCCTATGACGGTATCTCGAAAATTAGGCACTAAAATATTTCTGGTTTGTGACCACGCTGCCATGAGGGCAACCTCTGCCATTTTTAAGAATTTTTTAGTATGGATTTATGTGTTCAGTGTTGGTTGCCTTGGCCATTTTATGACATGGCACTTAGAACTTCCACGAAGTTTGAATTCTGTGGTGATGACAAGAAGTGATACTTGTACAACCCATTATAGATAATGGAAGCGTTTTAATGTGAACTTATATTTTTTTAAATTTAACTATTGGTTATTTAAAAGACTGTGGTTGGAATTTTGAGCACCTCTTATGTTTTGATTGACCTGAATACGAATTGTGAATTAATGTTTAGTAATTTATTTTTTTCAAAGTAATACGACTCTGCCCTTGAAGTTGGTTCAAGGCTTGAACCAACTGACAATGATAATTGATGCTTAAACATACATCTTATGCCAGTTATATTTTATGACAAAAGTACTCAACCGATGCTTCTTCATATAATATTATTGAAACTACTTAATTCTAATAATTTCGTTTCTAATAGTTTCGTTACATATACATATTTGTGTTATAACTACCGGTAATACCGTAGGAATATGAAAAACATTATGGATAATGCATGTTTTCGTGTGAGATGTAATCAAGAAATATTAATAATTGTCAGAGCTTATTTCAGCGTAGCATCGCATTTCTTTGAAGACCTAATAAATTTTAAATTATGAAACATTAATTAGAAATTCATATTTATGTCAATCAAAACACAAGAAACCCAAGAAGGTTTAAAGAACCACGTTTTATTTAAAACAATAGGGTTCAATTGTGAATTTTTGTTCAATTATGACACCTTCGTTCGCACATCATTTCCTTCGTTATCATAACAAACATTCTAACTTATTAAATATGTGATGAACGACAGATAGATGTGTAGATGCTAATCAATACGGACGATGAGCATCAATGAAAATGGGAATCTGAATCTAATTAAGCTTAATTTCGAAAATACTTCACTTGCTTAATAAACGTTAGATTGACTCTTATTTCACCAATTTGAGCCACTTTGTTAGCAAATAATATTGGTGTATAAAATTAAAATGATCCTGAAATAATATATTAAACCACTTGTAAACTTTGCTTAACCTCGCCACAAAATCCAACCAAGCTAACCGTGAGAAAACCATACCAAATTAATAAAATTGGTAGAATTTTTGTAAAGTTAGTATAGTCCGGTGGTCCACTCGTTGCTCCTTTACCATCACCTGGTATTTTCATAGTTGAAAAAATGACGCCAATAGGCCATCTTATCTTAATGGTGAAATAATCCCGACTCAACTTAATCGTCAAAGTTTTCGGAAGCCAGTTTTCAGTATTAAACTTCCAAAAGTAAAGCTTCGGATACAAAGTTTGTTCCAATTGAGAGCAGCGGTACGATGGGTCCTTCAATATGACAGTACTGCTGACTTCTTTCAGCGTTAAGTCAGAAACAGGCGTAGGATAATGCATAGCCAACTTATATCCATTGTCGACTTTAGTAATTGGCATGTCTTCTATTGTTCTTGCATTCGCAAGTACATGGAAACTATCGTTTATTCGATGCAAAAGCCAATGAAATTTAAAGTCAAAACTAAAAAACTGTCGAGCTGTTATAGTGCTGATAACCGAGGAACAAATAAATTTATAATTTGCAATAATCAACTTTTCCCGGATTTTTTGGGGTGACTCTACAATGATATTGCTTAGTAAACTCAGGCATGTTGATGGATAATAATGCTAGTGGATTGGATCCGGTTTAAACCGGATTTAATGTCTCCAATCCACCCCACTTCAGATGGATTTAATGGCCAAAATGGATAAATAGCTTAAATATAAAATTATGTATATTTAAAACGATTAAAATGTCAAATTCTGAGCCCCCAAACTGAATCCTATCATGTACAGAGTGCTGCATACCAAATTGCAAGTGTTTGTGTGCAAAGGATTAGATTTTGATATCCTTATGTATAAGCCTAAGGATAAGACTTTCCTATGTATAATGCAATTTATACTTTTTTTTCCATATTTAGCCAAATAATCCATTTTAGCCATTTTCTCCATTATTATCCGGATCCAGGATAAAATACAATTTATCCTGGCTTATTAACATGCCTGAGTAAACTGTTTCTGTAGAGATGAAAAATGAAGGCTACACCACATGAGATAGAGAAGTAGCGTTTGCCTTTGTTATCGGTATTTAATAGTCCGAATATTTCTATGAGAATGCTTTTCACTTTTGGATCAAATCGAAATACAACTATGACTGATGCCAAAGATAATAAGGTCATGATATCACTTGTACATTGGTTTAAACCTTAATATTTATAGCAGTAATTTAGAGGTATGCCAAGTTTTGGAACTTATCTGGTTCCCATCATTTTAATTCTCAATGCGAAGTAAAGGGTTGAAATGTATAATAATTCTAATCATAGAAGAACCTTGCTAACTGCTATTTTACTACGTATTGCGTATGATTCAAAAGATTGCTTTACATTATATTAAGCATTTTGCATCCCCTTTTTTAGGGATTTGAGCTGGAACAACATCACCAAAGTACATGCCAACAACTTGGGACACCTCCAAAATCTGAAAGTTTTGTACGTGCCAACTTCATTAAATTCTGTGTTTCTTAAAGTTGCATTTACAAACGCTTTGCTTTGAATACTTTTTGAAGACTAAAAATAGTAGTACAATTACTATAACTAAAACTACAAGTCATAAGAACATAAAATGGAAACCGTTTGATTTGCAAGTGTATCAAGCACCAACAAAGGTGTTTGCTCTTTTACAACGAAAAAGTTTCCAACTCGAATTCCACATCCGGTGAAACACCCATCTAGTTTCGTTCTCCGTTTACTCCTGTTTCCGCAACCTTTTAAAGTGACTTGTTTTAATCGAATGCTTTTAGTATGCACTTTTGAAATGGCAAGAATAAGCAAGTACAGAATTCCCCCGAAATTTACTAGCAGGGTGAAACTAAAGCCTGAAATTCCTAAGTATCCATATTTGAGTGTTTTTAAAAAGGTGAAGAGGGCTCCGACAATCATTACCATTAAAGCAGATAAAAAACTTGGGAAGAAACTGTTTTGGAAAATTTTGTTGAATGAATCATTAAGTAATCGGGTTTGATTGTAGATGTGAAGCAACTGTGATGAATTGGGATTAGTTTTGGGTGTCCATTTTCTGTTTCATTAAAAAAAGATTTAGTAAAAAAAATGGTTTGATTTTCACTGTAGAAAATAATTGTCTTACTCTATGAGGTCCATAGTGGTATTTACAGTTTCTAAATGAACGGCTGTAACATAAAGGATGAATGTTAATGCTCCCCATTGGACTATCTCGATAAGTTGCTCAATTCCAACGAAAATAATGATGGGCCAAATTCGATGCTCATATTTCCACAAAATTTGTTCTGGCACCAAATTGGGAAGATACCAGATCCCTTTCCGTGCATAAACACAAACCGCTGATGAGAAGCAACATGAGCCGCACATTAAAAATGCTACGGTAGTGACAGCTTGGGCTCGTCTCCGTCTCCCTTTTTTAAATTGATTGGTCCTGAAATTTCCTATCAAAAGCAAAATAACGCTATATAAAATAGTTTATAGTTTGTGTAAAAGTATTACAAAATCTGCTTACTTTCCATTTTCAACGCGACCTCTAATGTAGCATTAAACTGCTTGGGGTATTCTTCATGCTTGAGAAAAATTGCAAAGTGGAAACAGTTACAGGTGAATGTTGCCACAATCCATAAAATGTGTAGAATTAGCATCTTAAACTGTTGGCTTTCCAAATAAATTGATGCCCATTTATATAACGTAAATATTTCATATACGAGAATAACAAAAACCAGAGCTTGATTGAATTTCCAGATATATTGGGAGCTGCTCCTTTGTGGAAAATGTGTCAACCTTTCCCCTTTATATTTGGTTTTGACATTCTCCCAATCAAAAGTAAATGGGAAAGCGCCAATGCTCGAAAAGAAAGCAAGCAGAGAATGTGCTATGTTTTCAGGGTTGAGAAATTGATGCAAATCTTCCTTTTTTATCACGTTGTCATACGACGACCAAAATTTGTTTGAAAACTTTGAAAGTTGCAGTTGATATTTTTCGATTTTATACATATTCCCGAATTTTAGGCTGGCTAGTCAACTATTCCAGACAGTCCATCCTATACTAAACTTTTACGTCTGCTTCAACATAAACGTTATATAATTGGGACATTTGAAATAATTAACGGAGGGTAATGGACGTTGTAAAGGTCTATGTTACTTTAATGTTTAAATATGTAAAAATTGCTATGTTATACCATACCAGTAGTTCCTCTTTCACTTCAAAACCGGTTACTGTTAGTTTTATGTTTTTACTTTAATGCTTCTGCATTTATTCACATACGAGAGTCAGAGCTCCAAGTGCCAATTAGCACCCCGGAGCGGGCACGTTTAGGGGATAATACTGCTAGGATTGATCCGGTTTAAACTGGACCCAATCCAGTTTAAAACGGATTTCAATGTCATCAATCCACCTCACTTCAGGTGAATTTGATGGCTAGCATGGAAAAATTATCAATAAAAGATACTGCAAGATAAAAGAGAATGTTTGTTCCCGTGCCGATGCATTTCATTTGCTATATCCTAATCTTTTTTTGATTATGCGATTATATACATGGCATGGGCCATGCCATGTAGAAGACATGGGCAATTAATTCTAGGATGGGGCTTCACAAAGGCTAACTCGAGGCTATAGTAGCCTAAGTAGATAAATGCTTCTTCTTTATAATAGAAACTGTACTTAAATTCTTCACCAGCTTATCACTCACAAAGCATCTATGATAGCTTCATTTTTACCTACATACATGCACTCATCTGTTCCTTCTTATAATCGTGTGTAATAACACCAACAAGCTTTTTTTTGTTTTATACCTGATGGAAGTACTCAAATCACATGAAATGAATGTCTCATCGATTGGATGTGTTGTAAATACTGAAAGACCATTTTCTCTAATGTTGATAGTAAATTGTGTTTCTCCGGATTATGGGTTATATACTGAAAATTGTTCAATTTGTTTCCTGCATATCAATACTGTTTTAATATTATGCATTAGTTAGAAATTACATTGCGTTTGACAACGAGCCTATCTACTACAGCCCAGACGGAACTGACAATAATAATAATTATTGTGAAATAATGAGTATCTAATGAAGTACGCACAGTACCATTGGTACCACTTGCAATTTTTGGTGATGTTCCTCCTGCATAACGTCATTCATATGACATGTTTTTTCTAATCACCATATTAGTCATTGTCATCATGCAAAACACTAGAATCCTTCAAACGGTAGAATATTTGAGGTTTGGTTGTACAATTGTCTTGAATATTTATTTTTATACTTGAGTGGTCATTTTTCCAGTCGGAATTGAACAACCCAAAGAGATAATTTGGAATAAAATATTATTTGAACTATTAAACTACTCGACAATTATGAAAATAATAGGGATTACATAAACTATTACCAGCAAAGTCACGACTCGTCGCTCATCTCTCTACATTTCTACATACCCCGATGTACGAAATCAAATTGGCAAAGATGTACGTGTATCTAGTATAAGGTTGCTTTATGGTATTATGAGTTCATTGCTATTTCCCTTGTTACAATTTAAAAACACTTTTTACACACTTTTCAATAATGCATGCGAAATCAATTCTAGCTCTGATGAAGCTATAATTCAAAGGAAAGAAGAAGGGTTGCTATTGCATAGGAAAGCACATTTAAAACTAATAACGGGGTATCCTACTTTACAACGAATTGGCTACCTACCTTAACTCCATATATCCATACCTTTCATCATTTCCCTGATATTACTCGTTTTCTTACAATTCATCATGGCTTTCTTCATATGCTCACTTTTGCTGTGCACTTTTGTCACAATGAAAAGAAGTAAAGATAATATTCCAAGTAGCGTTATCATCATAAAAAATGCAAATTCTGTGATTCGTACATATCCAAATTTAAATGTTTTTATGAGAGTAAATACTGCTCCAATAACATAGACTATCTCTATTCAAAATCAAGATATTTTTTCCAACTTGGGAGCCAGATTAAATCCATTTTTTTGGTGAGTGAGTGGTCCTGGATTTCAAAAAGTTTCCGTTGCTCAGTTGCGCCATCCAGTTTTCGTCTGGGAATAGCTTCTGGAGGAGTTGCTGAGGTCGTTCGAGCGTCGTCGTTCATCACGTTACGTACTTCTGCTGCATTCTCCGCGGACTCCATTGGATCGTCGTGGGCATCATGGTCCACTTCCATCTTCAAAGTCTCCAAAAAAGGGACGTCCACATCCACACATACAGAGAGTACTCCACTTTCTTCAGCCAACAGAGGAGAAACATTTGAAGTGTGACCGGACCTAGATGAACTGGCGACAGGGATTTGATCTCGATCTCGAACTCCACCATTGTTTGGATGGTTTGTTTGGTCCTGTGCACAAAGTAAAAAAAATACATTTATTTATAAATTTAAGTTGATCTACGATTGTCAAACTTGTACTTGTTTCACACTTCGTTATTATTTCTCTTTCTTGTTGGAAGAGGTTATCATTTTCCAACCAATGTTTGACGTCCTCAATCTTCAATATGCAGTGCTCTTTCATTCGCTTAAGCAAGGCGCCAATCCATTCATTAGTTTGTTCATCCTAATTGTTCCAAGTCAAGGTAAAACCAACGACTGAGTAACTTTTCTGGGCAGGGCCCCTTTTAACATCCTCCAGCAAGGTCAATCCTTGACCTATTGACCTCATGATAAAAGAAAATACTATAATCTATCTTAACGTCAACGAAATGGGCTTTCTCTATATACGGTAACTGAGGTTAGTGGTTTGCACAATATGTTGAGTTTTTGAGCTGCAACGACGTTCCAAAATGTTTCAAAGTTCAAGGCCGTGCAAGTCCTCTTCAAGGAAGCTGTTTTTCGGCCTTTTTACTTAGAGTTAAACATAGAGGATTCTACAACTAATTGCCTTATGCATGGTATTTCTTGAGGATTCAGTATGCAACCCAACGTATTGTTACTGTTTAAATTTCCATCATCCTTCCCTTACAATTACTTTGTTTTTGCCTACTGCTAGTAATAATGTTAAGGGCTATTAAATCTACGCTTCATAAATTTCATGAAAATGCGTAACAACTTTGTTGTTGAAACTCATAGAGAGTGGATCAGCCTTTTACAAGGCGCGTAAATCAAGTTTCTAGTTTACTTGTGGTAACTTCTTTCTAATCTGAGAAGCAGACGAAAGCAAAAGGTTACATAACGTCCCAGTTCTTGATGTTTGGGTGTGTTTTGCTCGTCATTCGTAATTAGATTTGCTTAAACACGAATTTAAAATACATTAAAATACAGGATAATACAGAAACAGGAGCAACAAGTGGGGTGTATCAGCCTGTCGTTTGAAATCTGAAGTGTCTTTTTCGGAACTCGGAGCCCTTGTTCTTACGATTCGATTGCCAATCGTTGGCCACTAGTTGTTAGTGCATGTTTTTTGTTGTCCACTCAAATTGGAAATTATTTACTACTTGTACTTTCATCAATAATTTATATGGTTAACCAAAGTTGAAAATAAATTATTTTTCATTTGTTTTTGTTTTACATATTAGATTGGAGAAGAATGTCATCACGTAAAATGAAGGGTACGGACCAGAGGGAATTCATTTTGGGGGAGCTACCTCTTGAGGTAAAATTATTTGCTTTCAACTTCATAAATAATTTGAATAACCTTATTTGTTATTCGCTTCTTTAGTCAACAGTTGACAATTAAATTTTTCATTAAACATTATTGATGGTTGCAGATGTTTGAGATGGTATTGAACCACGTGGACAATCAAAACGATCTACTTTCCTTGCGGTTGGTGAACTCCGTTTGGAACTCGTCAGTGACTTCCATTTACCAAACAAATGTGTAAAATCATTTTGAAAATCTGTCGTTGACAAAAGTCCAAAATCCGGTCGGTTCAAGAGCTCCTCCATGCTTTGTGGATAATTGGTTTGCTCTAGCTCTGCCGTCATGAATGATAGTAATGACGAGTTGTAACCCTGCCGTAACAATATTCCAACAAAGATCCACAAAATCATAATGGTTTTGACCTGAATCCGCTTCAGTTTTAGGTGGCTTCCATCCTGCTCAAAGATGGTGGTAATTTGCCAAAACATTACGCTGTAGATTGTAACACCCTCCGTCCATATAAACCATATTGAAATTAAAGTCATCAAAGCCAATGTGCAAGTCCAGGTGCTCCATTCAAACGGATATAGAAATGCCCCCAGTTTGGAATCAAAGAAATGCTCATTTGGGAAATAAACTTGTATGTAGTAGTTTAGATGCATTTGACCGTAGGAATAAGTTTGCCATCGAGGATAATAAAAGTCGGAGTCATAAAATGGAAACAGTTGAAGCAGCCATTCGTGTATTAAAAGGCAGATTTGTGAGTGTGTACAATTTATGTAAGTAGAATATGGTATATAAATATCACAAAACATGCTTTCCCATGTTATGCTATGCTTAGAATCGCAAGAAAAATTATTGTTTGAAGGGGAGTCGTAGATTTCAAGTCCATCTTGGAGTGCAACTTTTCCCACAATTTAACTAGAATTCGAATTCTGAGTACGGTTTCCGATCCCGCTAGTTTTTTCAATGTTACGCCATACGAACTGATATACCTTTCCTTATCCCAAAAGTATTCAATCCCATTGTCACAAGAGAAACAACCAAGGCTCACGAAATCATCTTTCAAATAAACAAAAATAAGAGGAACGGCACTAAATGGTCCTGCAATGAGTCTGTCCTTAGGTTCAAATTTTTTCAATTGTGGAAATCGGGTTTCTAAAACAATAATGTTGGGAACTTTCACAAACTCTTTTCGTTCAACTATCGCCGTTTGTAGCCCATGTATCCCATACTGGGGGTCGGGAGGAAATTTTGAATCCAAAACCAGTAGTAGGTCTGGGACAACGTAGCGAAGAGTTTTGAGAATCCGAGTATTTTCCCTTAATATTTTTAAATATATTTCGTCACGTATCTGGTCTTTTGAGGCTGTCAAATTGTGGATATTGAGCTCTAGCTTTGTCGCGTTTAAAGTTAAAACGACACAATTGATCAGACATTCAGCTAACACTGAGGTTGAGAGTGGATTATATTCGTCCCATATTAATTCCAATGTTGAGTTTTGGAATTCGACAAAGAGGAAACTTTGCATTTGAAGCCAAGTCGTTGTTGCTTGGAGAGTTTCCATTTTTCACAAACGTGTTCCAACTGGTTCAAAAGTGTGTTTCGGACTGTTTGAGTTTTGCGCAGTGAAAAATTGTTGACAGGAAGTTCAAGCTGAACAATCAATAAAAATTCCTGGGCCCAATCCAGACAGCTAGGTATCGATGAAAGTGTCTGCATTGGCTTTAGCTGAGCTTTGCTCAAAAGGGTAGAAAATATGTTGTGTGTAATTCATCAATAACAACCGGAAGCTTAAATTCAACGGTTCCATGATGTATAACATAGTTGTTCATAATCAGAACACCATAGAAAACATTCAACATTAAGAGCACGGTAGTTTATTGATTATCCGAAGTATTCACACCCATCGCCAAAAATAGACACTAAAATACAAAGCTAACCTAAACAACTATTTCCTTGGCTATCTACTTAATAAACAGTTTTTTTGTGACAAACTCCTTTTAGAGGCAGCAAATTTTCTCCGCTCATTTTCCCGGGCTTTGCAGACTTATTACGTTTAGAAATGACCGAATATAATATGCAAACGAGAAAATATGAACATTCAGATACCGAATTTCCGGGTAGCAAATTTATCCAAAGAACGGGGGCTTTGCCTGCTATATTTCATTTCGAAATTCAAAAAACGAATCAAGGATTGGGGTTGTGAAGTCTTTAATCCTTGTTTTTAGGATTCGGAATTTATCCGGTGTTTCTCCTTCTATCCGTTCGCACGATAAGCTCCATCAATTTGATGACTTCAAAAATTATTTTATAACGGAATCTTATTTCAATGCCTTTCCTGGAGTCTGAGGTGGTCGAAATTGGTTAACAGCAACCGGGTAATTTTGGTTTTATCCGTGGATCAATTGGCTGAGACAAAATCAGTCATGTTATTCTTGAAGTAATACGTATTAATATTTCATTTGAACGTTTAAACGTTAAATTATTGAGTGGTAGACAACCAAACGACGCTATTGATAAGTGTGGTTTGTTTATGCCGCCGTCCAAAAAATTATAACATGAAGTTTACACTTACATATTTTCATGATGAGGTCACTATGAGAGAAAAATATAAATTAATAAATTTAATATGCATAATACACAACGTCCAATCTAAAAACTTGGGGTGAAACTTCACCCTTGAGTAAGAACTCGGCCCCTCGTCATCGACGTGTAACCTTTTTTGCTTTTCACCTATGTGTACGGTTTTTATTAGAGAACTAAACAAATGCATTAACTTAACTATTGAGGAGGAATTTATTTGGGGCGGACTGCAATTAAGTTTCAAATAGTTTTTCCAATACCAAAAAAGTTTTTTTGATTCAAAAGTTTGGTTGGAACCTTTTTAAGCATATTAATCCCATTCAATTTTTGCACACGCTACTGAAAAACAGAAAAACGTAAAGAATGAATGCATGGATGTGTGTGTAATCAGCCAAGTAATAAGAGTTTTTGTTTGTTAAACGTCGAAGGGAAACTTATTCATTTCCCCCATTGCTTTTCCAATAATGCTTTCGTTTAAGGAATCTTCCAGATTTCTTTGTTTTAATTAACGTTGAGTGCTTTTATTGAAGCAAAATCAATCTCAGAATCTCGCCGCAAAAACCTTTTTACCTTTAAAAATGGTTGTCAAACAGGAATTGTTACATAGTCACTCCCGCCTTGTTAATAATTAACTGTGGCACTACAAACAAGTGCGAGTTGTTTATTTCGTACAAGGGAAAATATTATTTTTCACCAAAACTACATAACAGGTTAAGACTTTTGGGATTTCTAAAAAAAATTATACATATAAGTATTACATAATGGGGAAGCGAATAATGAGAAAAAAGTTTTAGTTTCAAGTAATCTCTTTGCTACTTCATCCTTTGAGAAAACAATATGAAACCAAATGTGTAAAAAAATATTTTCTTGCCTGCAGATCAAGCTGATAACGATAATGATAACCTCATCCAACCTTTGATTGATGTTTTGAGCACAATACTTTCTTCCAAATACACTTTTCTTTGAAAGTTTTTTCAGCGGAATTCATGTAAAATGATAGCTACTCGTTTTGTCAAGAAATGAAGACGAATTGCCTCATTTATTTAATAGGTAAACATGATATTTACGTGTGTTGCACAAGATCAACCTTTTATTAAACCATAATTAGCATTATAGCAACAACAAAATCTTGAGGATTGAGAGCTTGTTTGATTGAAAAAGGATAAAGCTTTTTATTTGTGTAGTATTATATAGCTTCTTTCATTTTTGGAGAAAGTTGTTTTGATTTAAATGAGTATTACCAGTTACTTACTGTTGTTTTTTGGTGTTTAGGAAAACCAAGCGGATCAAATAACGTTCTTTTGGAAGGACGCAGTTACATTGTTAGAACACAGGAAACAACAATTAAACTTTTACCAAGAAACTCAAAGTGAGTAGAGAGAGTATCCCATTTCATTAATTATGGTTACAAATGTACATTACGTGTCCCAATATAACAAATAAGCCCTTATCATCAATATTAAAAGTTCGAGCACCAAAAACTTTACAAGTAAGGACCTATTAGGGTCCAGCTCGAGTACAATCTTCATGAAAAAAAGAAGCAAATACATTATTACTCTATACTACAAACAGTTTCGTTTTAAAGTATTTGTGACATAAAATTCCGGACTTTTATTTTTTTCCTTTTTGAAGTTTATTTTTCTTCAAACAATTTTCACCAAATGCATGCTTGTCTGTGAGAACTTGCTCGCTACAGGTTGAGACGTTGAGAGCTTTATTAGGCTCGAGTTACGGAGAAAGTAAATGTGATGTATTTCGTTTCAGTGCACAATGTTCGTATTTTGATGAATGTTGGCTGAAATTCATTTTAAACATGCTTTTTTATGAAGCGAATTCGGGGATTTTTTTAATGGAGGTTGTTAACTAGGTTTAAGACTATTAGAAAAAAAATAAACAAAAAATTATAGTTAAATTTTCGGTGAATTATAATTAAAAAACTATCAAAAACAGTTGATTTTTGAGTATTCTTCGATTTAAAAAAATGTTCTCCATGCGATGAATTTTTGTTACACCACATAGAAGAAACTTCAACTCTTCTTCTTCAAAATGACGCCTCAACCAAAAATTCATCGCAAGGAGAATCTATTTTAATTAATTATTGAAGATGGTCAATTTTTAACTACCGGCTGACAGATTTTCAAAATCCCTCTTCAAATTCAGATTTACTAAGTCTAAATACGTCTTTACTTCGATTCTAATCATTTTTGACCATTTTGGATTGTTTTGTCCAACTTGATGAGGAATTCAGACCAGATCGGTGAGCCGATAGTGAGAAGTTGATCATCTTCAACAATTAATTAAAATAGGTTCTCCTTGCGATGAATTTTTGGTTGAGGCGTCATTTTGAAGAGGAAGAGTTGTAGTTTCTTCTATGTGGTGTAACAAAAATTCATCGCATGGAGAACATTTTTTTAAATCGAAGAATACTCAAAAATCAACTGTTTTTGATAGTTTTTTAATTATAATTCACCGAAAATTTAACTATAATTTTTTGTTTATTTTTTTCTAATAGTCTTAAACCTAGTTAACAACCTCCATTAAAAAAATCCCTGAATTTGCTTCATCAAAAATGCATATTTAAAATGAATTTCAGCCAACATTCATCAAAATGCGAACAAACTGCAGTGTCAAAAAGAAGAGAAGAACAAACTGGTTTTATTTTGGGGCGAAGTGAAAAAGCCTTACTTGGAAGAGTATAGACTAAACCAACTTTGTAATCAAATCTGAATTCATACGAAATATGAATTTTTAATCATCATACTCTTGCTGTGATTGCTATCGATGATTTTTTAACTACCGTTACAATTATTAATATCTTGAAGAAAGAAGCACTGTGAAATCAAAAACGGTATTTCTTCAGTCAACACCAAAATAAACTTTTTCGTGATATATAAACAGCTCAGCAAGTGTAGCAATTTTTCGAACTTTTTTTTATTCGAAAAGGATAGCATAGCGTACAACAGCTGAGCTAACCTTTCTCCAACTTCAGTAAAAAAAGAACTGAGGTATCTAGGAAGACGCTTACCCATTTATATGACATAAAAGTTAGCGAGATATAATCTGTGAGTTGAATTTGCTAAACCATTGGTTTCTGGTGTGTGCAAACATGTTCTCCTTCCTTCTTTCTTTTACCATTTTTGTTAGTAAGAAAGCTTGAGAATGATTACAATGATGTGATGCATGTACATTTTGCGCAATAAAATGAGAAGGAAAGATGAGCTGGTAATTGTATACAGTCAAAAAATAATGAGGTAAGGCTAAAGATAATAATGAGTTCATTCAACAGCTAAATCATTTGTTTCTTCTTGATTTTATGCATCCACTTGATTGACACTGATTTTTTTAGCATCTTGTCACAATTCCTCAACGTCAGTTTGGTAAAAATGTACAAGGCATTTCATCCTTTTATCTCCATATGGATTTATCACGTTCCTGTACTTCAACATATTTATACAGTTTAGAATCCCTTGGACATTGAGGACATTCTCTAAGCTCCAGCTCACATGACAATTATTCATCACTGACTGTGGTAAAGAGTAATCTATGAATAAATGTTACTTGTGTGAGAAGAAGGAATTACAATTTCTTATAAAATTCAAAATCAATTCCTTTTGGTTAAGTGAATACAGAATGAAAGCTCATTTGAAGAACAGAATGGCAAGGTTTAAACTTAACCTATAATCCTTTATTCATTGACATTTTAACATCTCAAACACGAGGTACTCATATTGAAATGAATTTAGTTCTGTTTTTTAAAGTATGTTTTAAAAGATTGGGATACTGTAGAAAAAACTTTGTTTGTTCCTAATCCTGTTTTAATACAAATATAATTACGTTAAAAATGAAATGATGGGACGTTAACTCCCTTCATATTCAAAAGATCACCAATAGCTCGTCACCTGGATGCATCATTCACCGCGTACTACAAGGAAATGAATAAATCATGAAATAAATATGTTTAAAATTTATAATTGACATAAAAGAGAGATTCCGAGCATAGAATTCATACGTTGGATGAAAGGATGGGATGGAAGAGAGGATAGCTTGAACCTACTCAGGAGGCTAAAGTATTGTGCGTACTGTACAGGCTCCTTTTCCGTATCTCCCATGAATTATTAACTGGCTCTACATGAGATAAGGGTAACCCATGGACGAACCTCCAACATAAAAATTTGATGCTGCCCCAGCCTAAGTGGTATTCCCTTGCGAAGATCTGGTGGTTAAAGGTTCGGAATTCATCAATTCGGGTGCCATTCTACGAACAAAATGGTTCAACTGCTCATCTGACATTTCCTGCTTGTCATTGCAATACAGCTGGATGGCAAGTAAGCGTGAAATTTATTTTTTCAGGGGTAATGATGATGTTCCTGCTGTTGAGTTTATATTCTCGTCACCTGGAACGGAAGGGTTTTCGACAGCAGCATCCCATGTTGCTTCTGGCTCCTCCAAGTTGTAATCAACGGGATTAGCTACAGCGGCTGATGCCATTTGGGAGCAATAGGTTATGAAATCCGGTGAGTTTATCATATGTTCAATGGAATACACAGCCATTTTCAAATTCCTCAAAATAGACAATGGCAGCGTGCTAGCACGAATCTATGGATTCAACAAAAATTTAAAAGTATTAAAAGAGAAAAAGTATGACTTTTAGTTTCCATAAATTATAATTAACCAACCATGCTCATAAAAAGCCCATTAATCTGGTAGAGTAAGGCAACGAACTGCTCGTCACTCAACAGATACCTGGCCGCATTACATTTCTTCAACTCCATTTTCTCTGCCTACACAAAAACAATATTTATGATTATGATTAAATAAAGAGAGAGGACACAAAACTGTGTGGACTGTACAAATACAACCAATTAGTCCGTCAGTTACTCACCTGTTTCAAGTAACTGTCAACTTTGGGCTGAAGTACACCAAGCTGTTGTTTGAGGTTCTCATTAATTAGCATCAACAAATGTGGGATTGGCATATAAAAATCCAATTCAACTTCGGGCCTTTCACTTAACTTTTGTTCGCCGGATACTGCCGCTGATGAAGGTTGAGGGATGGCTTCAGCTACAGCGCTTCCAGATGCAAACGGTTTCTCCACTGAGCTTCCTTCTATGGGCATGGCGTTGCCAGTAGCATTGAACAGCTCAGGATTTATTGGAGCGTACACCAAGGCCACAGTAAAAGGCATTAATTTCATTTCATGGGCTAACAAATTTTGAGGAAGGGCCACGTTTTGAATTGATGATTCAATGTTGTCTGATGGCTTTGACACGGAAGCCAAATCAGTTTGAGAGGATGGCACTGGCGTTGACACGAGCTGCCTTGATGGATTTGGCTCTGAAGGAAACACTTTCTCATCCTCTGAACTAACAGTTGGCTTTGAAGTCAAACTATTTGGAGAAGATACAGTTGGAAGTGGTGAATCATTGAAAAGCAGTGGAACCAGAGGTGGTGTTGTACTCACACATGCCGAAACAAGCGTTGACTCCATTGGAGGTGGTGACAAAAGTTGAGGAAGTATCATGATGGGCGCTAGTGGCTCCTGTGTAATGAAAATAGTGGTTGCGGGAAGAGTTGCCACCTCGCCGTTCTGTTTCTTGAACAATTTCTTGAGTGCTTCCTTCTCGAACCCATATTTACTTTTGATTTCCTTCCTAAATCGGATTAAAAAGCGCACCACAATGATTTATACTAAATTTATAAGTATTCTGGCCTAATTTCATCTGTGCAACTACAATGTACTCACATCTTGTTATCGTATTCTTCTGCTAACAATTGTGGCCATCTTTTGGCCCAAGCCTTTCTCCAATCTGGAATATAGTTATAGTTATCCGGATCCAGCAGCTCCTCAATTACTTCCTGGTACCGTTTGGAATACCATTCAATCCACTCCAGGTTGTATTTCTCATGATCTTCAGGCAAACATTTTATCCATTTAGCTTTTTCGTCAAACTTTGGAAATACCTGAAATATACAAGTTCAGAATGGAGAAACGTAAATACATGCAACAAGTTAAAAGGGCTGTTGAAAAGTAGATAATTATTTTTTAAATGTATCTACGTTAGCAGAAGGAGCCTTACCTAAGTTGTGCAGCTTCCATTTTCTTCCAGCGACACTCTAATTCATTGCTCCATTTTCCGACAGCCTGTAAAGCCACTTTGTAGCGGAGCTCTTTTCTATTAATCTTAGACAAAGCAGAAGGCAAAGTGCTTCGAAAGTTGTTGTCATCATGATCAAGTTTAGATCGTTTAGAAGCTTGGCCGTTGGAAGGAGAGTGAGGACGTTCTTCAGGTTGAGATGGCGCCGGTGGTGGGGGTGGAGTTACTTGGTCCACATACGGGGATCGTCTTCGTTTCCGACTTACAACTTTTTTAGGATTTGTGGTAGTTCCTTTTCCAAGCTTTTTACGAGTAAGCCGTCCCCTAGCTCCATTCAAAGGAGCCATGGCACCTTTCAGCAATAGGAGTATTACTTTCACTGGTATTAAACTTGAGTATTCAAAAGAACAAAGGTTACTTGTCTTTTGTTACTTCTCGAAGGTCAATATCACAAGTACGTAAAATGGAGTAAAAAGTTGATGACACGAGGAAAGTTAATTTTCTAGAATCTCAAACTCTTGATCGGCTTGCATCCAAACCAAACACTTTCATTTACTGCTTTTATTTTTTTAAATTGTTTTGATTAAATTAAATTAAATGTTTATTACAGAACCTTCAACGTTGCACTGAATTAACCTCAAATTATCACAAATAACCCGTAAATTACTAATTACTATTGTCGGTGGATGATGAACAAAAATATTAAATACAAAAAAAGGAATAAGAATTTTTTTATTTCTGATAGCTGAAGTAAATACAGGTGTAAAGTGTAGGTAGGTAGGCTTACAGCTTACATTTACCACTTTGTAGCAAACCAAAAAGCACATAAATATCATTATCAGTCACCTGTTTCGTGGTACCTGTTGGGGAGAAGGTTGCATTAATCATAGAAAATTGAGATGCGTTATCATCATTCACATGAAAACTTTGTCTTTGGTTGATGCGCTTGGAAAATTAATGTGCGCATGCATATTGCATTTGCTTGTTACCAAATATAATGTAGCTGATGAGGGGTTTGACCTTCACCAATAGGATAAAATGAAATGAAGTGACTTTTTGGTATGCAAGTTTGTAATTAAAATTTGTAAATTACATGGACCATGTAAATGGACCAAATGCTAATTCATGGGTTACTCATTTAATTCTGCATTTCACAAATATCAAGTTTTTAATGCCAACATATTTTATTCCCACAAATTTAGCAACCTTTTTGCAACGTCTGCCATCAATAACTTTCTTGATAACATAAAAATTAATTACCCAGCAATACATAAGTTGCTTAGACTTTGAAAGACCTCAATCCACCCTCTGGTTTCTCCTTCTTTCACCGTGCAAAAGGCTGCTGTAATCACAACATTATGACTCCCAAATGTACCTCCACAAATATGTTAATCGTCAGCCTAAATACGAATCTGATTCTCGTATTGCCCCTTTCCGTATAACGGTTCTCTTATTACTTCCGTCTTCAATTCAAGTCCGATGTCTTCAATTCCAATCAAGAAAATATTCAACTCTTCTCACCCAAGCCCATCACTATTGGTAGCTTCAATCTCACATCATTATCATATCTTCGTTGGAAAAACTGTGGGTTTAAAAAAAGTTAGAGTGAAAGTGAATGCGAGCAACTGAGAGATATTAATGAATATTTGCATAAAAATGTCCACCAATTGAATAGTGTATCTACTAAATGAATTTCTGATAGCGTTGACTTCCATGAAAATGTTAATAAGATGCCATCTTACCGTAAGGGGCCTATAAACATGTCAAAGTAGAGTCATAAAGCCTTGAACACTCTCATCGTCAGTTATTTGTTTACAAAGAAAATTGAAGATTTATTAATTCATTTTTCTGCCATGTCAATTGGACCATAAATCATTGATAAATTAGTTAATTCAATACACAATCCATACCGATATCTATAACCGCTAGCACAGCAATCAAGAAACAAAGCATTACTGAAATACAATTCATTACAATACATTCTATCTTGTATGGAATTTTAAACGTAAATATCCTCACAAAGTTCATAAATGTGGAATTGATTTTGAAAATAAAGTAGACACATACACTTTATGCTCCGCATGCTAGAAAATCTAGAATCTTGTACTTTTATCCAGTTTCAAGTCGTTAATATTCTGCTCTGGGATCAGCATACCAAGAGTACCAGGACAAAGAAGCATCATAAAAATTCGAATCCCTTTCTTCAGACCAGGAATTATTTTCATCTGGTCTCCCGTCATAACTGTGAAAACCAAAAGAAACATTGATGAAATGCACATATATATATATATATCTCTGTATTATTGGGCAATTTGTATTAATTTCGAGTTAACTTACCCCGCATTGGAGATCCCGTTATTAAAAAAGTTCCGTACTGCCATAAAGTGTCTTGCAAAATTCTGCACAATTGCAGTGTTGGACACGTTTAAATTGAGTGGGAGGAATACTCGTCTATTTCGCCTTGAGCATACCACGTAACCCTCGTTCTTTTCTTCTGGTTCTGAATTCAAAGGAACTTCTTCAAAGCTGGTAGCATCCAACGCTGTTTGTTGTGGCTCTGAGTTACGTGGTTTCACCTCGAGTTCGAAAGCAACCTGACTGAAATTAGAACGGTCTTGTTGTTCCTCAATTGAAATGTCTTCTACGTCGGGAGAATTTAGTGCTGCTTCCTCTCCAACAGTTTTTACCCCTTCGACTCCAGTGGAATCTCCTTCAATGTCCTTTCCCACTTCCACCTTCTCTTTATCCATGCAACTAATTTCATGGTAGCTGACATTTACATCTTTTACTATTCCATGGTCATCTTTGAAGGGCAACTTGAGAACCTCCTTTCCTTGTTTGGCTTTTGAGATTAATAAAAAGCGTTGTCGACACTTCCGAACATGCTGAGAAAGCCGAGATTCCCTGAAAAAACAAAGTACAAAGAACCACTGAGTTACTACAAACGATAAATCTAAAAAATACATTTAATTGAATAATGCTTTAAAATTTGCTTACATAACGAAATGATTGTTATAAAATGGGCATTTCCGGATGCATCTTTCCGAATGCAAAACGAACGGTTTGGCTAATCCTTCAATTTTGATGGATTTTGTTCCTGCTACAGATGCAATAGACTCCATATTTTCTTTTAGCTTGATTAACTAGGATTTCAAATTGGCTACAACAATCAGAAGCTTTGAGTTGACTCGTCTGGAAACTTTTAAATCCCTTATTCCAAATTTGTCTTTATCCCAAATGGAAACGTTTTCCCGACAAATATTTGCCAAGGCTTGAAAAGTATGACTGGCTAGGATGGCAGTCAAACCACAAGTGACTGATAGAATTCCGTGTTTCTAAATTCATCAACACCAACACCACCTTCACCCACAGTAGGTCAAGGTCATCTGAGGAGTGATTCCTTTGCTACTATTTTGGGCCCAACAATGAATAGTTGTTGTTGTATAAACGCAATTTGCATAAACTCTATCGGTTTGTACGCAATACCGAATGATATCATGCAGTATAATAGGCAGAACTGGAGAAACGTTTTTCATTCCTTCCTTTGCGCTTTCCGTTCTTGATGTCGTATTAATGTAATGAAAATCATTTTGAATGTTGTGAGTTTTGAGAAGCGTACATTTTTCAAGCAAGAAATCCGAGAACTAAAACTTACTACGTTTTGGGTATTTTCGTTAAATCTTAAGCTTTGGAGTATAATTTTGCTTTATTAATTATGTGATTATTTTGTACACGCTAGCAGCTCAGTTAATTTTTGCTAGGGATTGTTGATTTCAAACGAGCTGAAAAGGTTTTTCTAATTAATAAACTAGTTCCGTTCTCCAGGGAATAAAGGATTGATTAGAAGGGGTTACCTTATTTAAGGTCAAAGGTAATTATAATTTGTATTAGCTTTTGTGATCAACAGTTTATAAAATTAGTTGGAATTGTCCCTCATAGCACAATATTATATTACATAACATTGTTACGTATATTCGTATTTTAGTGATTCATGTCTGATTTTATCTGTTGTTACTAACAATTTTAGAGCATCAACGGAAATGGAAGGAGTCAAGGTGAAGAGGAAGAGAACAACATGTTCATTTTGTGTACGTTCCCTTCCTGTTCGTCAGGATGAGCCACATGACCGAGTCCATCGACGAAATCTAATCCACACCTGTTCTGATTACCGAAATTTCAAATTGACCATACCAAGGGAATGTTCATCTGAAACGGTTCCATTTTGTAACGGCTGCAGGAAGCTACTTCGTCGGTTGTCTGAAGCTTTATTTGAGGAGGAGAATGAAGCAGGCGCAAGGGCTTACGCAGCAGAAGTTATTTACGAAGAGATTGAGTACACGGTGGCAAGTGGTCAACATGTTTACCTAGAATTGAATGGGACTCTGAACTATATTGATGAGCTGGAGGGCCAAAAGTGGACAGGATTGAAGGATAAAATACTTGAATGTTAGTTCAGGCTCCTTCAAATCTTAATATTTCTCAATAATAAATATACGATTTCCAGGGGAATTTACTAATATTTTTTAATTGTAATTGTAGATTACATGCAGAAACCGAATGACACCGATACCGATAGTGAAGCTCAAGAGAAAAGTGTTGAAATAACTGCTCGAAGCACCGTTTCAGCACCAGGTTCATCACAGAAGGCCCCCATTCAAGTAAACACCAGTTCTTATCCTTATGAGGTTCCAATAACTGGCAAGAAAGGGAAGGTGGCTGCTGTGGCCGTATATCGAGATGGAATCCAAATTTGGATTTGCCCGGTTTGTGAGCAAGAAGAGGACGAAAACGCTAAGGCGTTTATGGTTTGCTGTAATGGATGTGGCGACTGGTTTCACGGCTCTTGCGTTAATGTTGATCGTGATTGTCCAAAGAATCTTGACTGGTATTGTGAGCCGTGCAGGATTCCCAGTGATTCAGGGAAGGAGAAAGTTGAGCACGAGTTTGACAATTCTTTACCTATTGTAAGTTATCGTTAAGTTCCGAAACTTGAACTTAAACTTGAACATAAAACGATTATAAGTAAAAACTTGAATATTATTCTTTCTTTTTTAGCCAATTTGTCCAAAATTCCGACACTCCGAGGCTGAGATTAGGGCTGCCAACGCATTATTGGAGCTGAAGGGATCCGTTGTCAAATCGTCGACTTTACTGGAAGAGGACAGATTACGAGCCAAGACGCAGGAAAATGTATCATTCAAGAATAAAAATTGAAATTAGTGCAGTCCGCTACGGCGACGCAGAAATTAGCCGCGTGTGTGGCAAATTTTTCTTAAGCATTAATAAGTAACTAAATTTTAGAATCTATCTTAAAATTCTGAGCTAATTCCAATCATTAGCCGTCAGACAAGAAATAAGTTATGAATAACTAGTGTTGCATCGTTTGTACTTTAATTAATTATTCTTAATTTAATCATGAATTTTATAAAATTGCTAAAATGTCTTGTCCCTGAGTGGCTATGAAGATAGTGTGATTGTTAACGACTTAAATACTTAATATATACAATGATAGACTTATATTTTACGTAATACACAGTAATCAATACGTCGTCAACTTAGATTCTTAAGATATTATGGAATTGCAAAATAAATACAATAAATCTTCATATATAATCACCGATTACAGAGGAACATTAAGACTTTTTATTGTTGAACCAAATAGTTTAACCAAACCAGCTACACCAATTAATTTGAATTGAATTAGTATTTAATTTTTGAGCTGAATAAATTCTTCTTAGCGAAGAGGGATCCAGGGTCGCAAAATCTGACCGTATGTCTTCCGCTCTGCAAAACAAAAGATAATTAAGAATTAATACTAACTAACCTTAGTTTACAATTTCATCATCAATTACTCCATATGCTTTTGGCTACTAAATGATTATAATGTAAAAGGATTGTACCTGGTGCCTGAAAATCTTCCGGATGGAGAACCATGTAGTGATAATATTGAAGGTCTCTTTCAGAAGTGTACCTCTCCCGGAGCCTGTAGGCACCTTCACCAATTGAGAATCCCAGCAGGATTTGGAATGCGTGCTTCTGTACACCTGAAAAATAAACAAAAAGCAATGATTAACATTAACAACTCACTGTTATTTCAAAAAAAAATTTGTCTACAAATGTTTGATTTTGATTATGTTTTAACTCCGGAGGAAAATAATTTTAATTTACCTGCTGTTACGGGCATTTTTGCAGCCAAGTTGGAGATAACACTGCCAATCCCAAGAGCAACCGCACAGGAGACAGGCATCCATGCTCGAGTCATTGGAGAATAAGTTTTTCGTTTGGGATCCCCAAGAAATAGAAGACTATCTGGATCCAGACCTGGAGGAGGCTCCAGGTAAGTTCCCTTTACATGACTGATGTCAACTTGAGGGTTGTTTGCCATTTTCTTCCAGTTATTCAACTTCTTCAGTTCAACGGAGACTAGTTATCCGGTTACTTTTGAAAAAAATGACAATTACCAAAGTCAAAAGTGGAAAGTAATCTTTCACACACGGTTTTTGTCCAGTGACCAGTGTTGCGTAATTTAAATATTGAGTTCGCGCTACAAACAATGGGAAATAGCGAGTATATGCCATCGAGTAATGAACTGAGCTGGGAGTCCTTTGCTGAAAGATGCTATTTATTTCTGTTTCTTAGTGTTGAGCAGGTGGCTGGCCTGGCCTCTTAACCACTTGTCTATTAGAAACGCCAATATTTACTTAGTTAGTGACGAGGGCTTTCCACCGCAAAACTTTGGAACGTTTTCCCACAACACAATCTCATTGAGCACAACGAAACGAGGGAACTTTGAATTTTACACGGTAGAGTCAACATCAAAGACTCAACCGACAGATTGATTGATTGTGTTGATTGTAATTGTAGGTATACTTCCCTTCTCTTGGTTGAACTCAATTGAGCTGCTAAATTTAGCATTAAGAATAAAGGGATTCAGCATACTCAATCAACAGTTAAAGAAACACACCCCAAGTATTCACAGGAACTTTGCACCTTGAGAATTGTGAATCGAATAATTAAGAATGGCAGGACCAGGACCAGTTCTTAACATCATGGACTTGATACCGGAGGTGCTGGAGAAGATTTTTGACTTTTTGGAGGATCCCGACGATTTCCTTGCCGTAATTAACACATGTCAACAATGGCATGACATCATGGCTTATCGGAGAACAGAGCGGCTTTTTCCTAAGGTTATTTTTTATTACAAAACTGGTTTTTCATTCAAGGGTCTTGTTTTGATTTCGTTTTTCTTTATTCTTGATTGGAATCTTATCTTGCTAAACCCTTTCAATTATTGATTGTATTTATTGTCACAGGTCCTCCAGGTACTACAGAAGGCCGGTGTCCCCATTCTAATGGAACAGTTGTTGACAGTGCGCCAAGTGAGCAAGAAATGGAAACAGGTTGCAGACACGGAGCTGGACAAAGCGATGCTACTTGAACTACCAAAATACACTTTCCGTACTTCTGTGGAAATGGAACGATTTAAGAAGCACGTCAACTCCATTCCTCCAGGGGGCAATCCATTTCTTGGAAACTTCATCTGTATAATTACACAAGAGTACGGGCTCTACGAATCCTTCCTTCAGCTTATCCATCAGTATGGAAATCATTTGAAGAAAGTCGCGTTGGCTTTTTTTGTTCCAAATTTACCCCAACGTGAGTTGATAACCCAGTTAGGACTTCATCTACCCAACGTGGAAGTCCTGAGCTTGCAAGGATTCATTCAAAACTGGGATCCTGTTGGAGTTATTGGAGGAGCCGGAGCTATTGACGCACTTCCAGCACTGCCTCGTCTTAACTGCTTGTTCCTGGGAATGATTGATAATTTGACAGGTGGTTGGGCGTGGGGTCCAGACCAAGAAATTTCAAATCTGCACCTAATGTCCTCTTTTGTTTCGACTTATGGTTCTCAACTGGAAACGATTAGGTGCTTACCTCAACTGCTCCGAATCCCTGGCGTCAGCGACATGCTTCCAAATCTAAAACGGTTGATAATTGAACTGAGCCATCTGCACACTTTGACCCAGCAGGACATTCAAGTGTTTTCGCAAGTTGGTTGGCGGTTGGATAATTTGACATTCTCTGGTCATCCCCTTGAGCTTACTCAAGAGATCCTTGGTTTGCTGAACAACTTTAGGGGCACGTTGACGGGTTTACGCTTAAGCTGTTGTTTTGATGATGATTTCGATTTGGGTCCTCTTCTCATTTTTCCCGTTCTAAAACGGCTGCACCTAACCGTCACTTCAAGACTTGTATTGATCCCGGTTTGGATGATTGAGAGATTTCGGGACGTTGCTCAGATCTTCCCAAATCTGAAGGAATTGGAGATTGAGGTTGTGAGGAATAACACGATGATTGACATTAATTATTATATCAATTTGATAAGAGTGAGTGGTGTCTTCCCAAAGCTGAAGAAAACTGGGTTGAAGCGTCGTCAGCAAACTTAAAAGTAGTGGTTAGTCAATTGCATAAATTTTATACTAGAAATACATTTGTAACTGAATTTGTTTCATAGTAAAAATCCTTTTGATAAACACTAGTTTATTTAGTTAATTAATCAAGATAAATTGTACATCATACAGTGTACTTATAAAGCCAGCTAAATTTAAATAAAATGAATAAAATCTTCCTTTGTTCCTCAAATAAAAAATCTGGTTTTTATAATAACAATATTATTTTTAACATTATTATCATGAACAAATTGTGACAAAGACATGAAAATAGGATGTAAGTTGAGGGAATAAAATCTTTTTATTTTGGAATTTCGATTTTATAATAAGACACACATAATTAAATAGTTTAATAAAAATTGATCCGAAATACAATGGAGAATAGATCCCTTACATAAATAAGCATCAGGAAAGGAGTTACCCATCAATCAACACTCATTGTCACTTAATCATTGTTTGTATTGTTTAAAATCTTTTCCATCTCAGCTAAAATATAAGATGTACTAATGGAGAATTTAGAAGGACTACTTTCAATTTGTTCCCCTTCTTGATAATCCCCAGCAGTCAAAGCGAGTAGAGGACATTTTCTGCTGCAGGATTTAATCAAGGTGCTTCTACAAAACAAAAAATAAAGTTAAGGGTGGCGTTACAAAAAAATAGAAAAATTCACCAATTAATTTTCATCCCAAATTAAATGAGTTTATTTCAACTCACCCATCAAAGTTGGTACACATGAGCGAACACCGTTTGAATTTGTTGTTTCTGGCCATGTTTGACCATGAGTTTCCCCTTCACTTTTTTGTCCAACAGTTGTAGTCCAATTATTTCCAAGCGTTAACGCTTTTGGAGGAAGGACCACCTCAACAACGCCACCTTCACTCAAAAGGCCGTTCAAACTCATTGTTAGGCCGAAATTTTGTCCGGACGATGAGGTGGGAAATTGGATGGGAGCTCAATCCTCATTGAAATGGGTGAAGAGGACTAAGAGATGCTCCTCCTGCTGCAGTAGCACTGACATTTCCACTGACACTGACCATCGGTGACTGTAGACGCTGTGTCCTGGTTGCATCATCATCATTTGATGCTATGTGGTTGAGAAAGTTTCGTTTCCGCCAGATACTTTTGCTGCATTAGAAACATGCAGCGACTGTGACGGCGACTCAACTGAGCTGCTCCGTCTTATGATTATGCTGTTGCAGTTTATAAGCTTGATGATGAACGGTAAAAGAAGGCTATTGCGGTTGAGGGTAAGGTGGAGAAGGAAAGAATATTTGCTCTTGTTCAGGAACTACTTCGTGAACTTGAAGGGAGAAGGTTGCTGCAGTGTAGGAGTAGGATAACCCTGATGATGGTAAATGGTTGCCACCTGCTTTTCATCATCGTTTCCAAACCATTCCTCATTCGGATCTGTGTAACAATAACATCGGAAAATAATGTTAAATATTTCAATTAAGAAACATGGAAGTTTTGGCGGCAACTACTAGCCGATGTTTCGTTTCCAGCTTCATTTTCCAGCTTACCATGCTGCTCATCTGAATGAGCACTAGCCGAATTACTCCGACGCTCATCTTGTATTTGTCCCTCATGATAAGCAAGAGATGATGGTGGTTGTGGAGGCCAGTAGTATGGTGCAGTTCCTGGAGAAGCTTCCTCCAGTCCATAATTGTCAAAAGTACTTGCTTTATAAATTGGAAAGGCTTGATTTTGATGGTCAGCAAAAAACTCTTGGGGAGGAGAAGGGGGGATTGATAAAGAACTCTGGAAAATTCGCAACATGAAGTTCAACTTCCGGATCCTCTGGACTTTGGGAGTAGTTTGGAGGGAGCTGGTGGAAGCTATTGATAAGGTGTGAAGGGGTATTGTAAACCCCATTTATCGAGTTTATTCCAAAACAAAACAATCATTTTCAGTTAAATGCAAAACCGGTGACTGACGACTGGCTCAACAGAAAGGAAATTAAGAAGTGTCAAGTGAAGAAATGAAATGTCTTGTAGTGGTGGTGGTGACAGGTGTGTAATCCTACGCATAGGAAAGCTGCCTAGTTCTGAAGAAATGTATTTTCACGAGAACGAAATAATGGGGATGTGCAGCTACTATTGCGTATCGTACGAAGTAACATACGTATAAACTGCTTGTAAGCAGGCCTAGATGAATAGGATTGCATATTGAGTTTCTCTTGTTCATCTTTAGTTGCACAACACAACTTGTAGAGTTGAAATTGTAAGTAACGAACAAACTAGTTCATATCGATTTAGTCATAATTAGTTAATTGAGCAAAAAATCTAGTTCGCTAGCAAGTTGCACACTGTCCTTCGTTTTTGTTGTAATATGTTTACAAAGTCTTAATTAAAGCTAAAAGTAGAGTTAAGCAGGATTGTTTATTCAGAAGGTTGACGTTGAAGGTGGGAAGGGAATTGGACCTGCTATAAGTTGTAAGTGTTAAGAAGTTCAAAATTTTGAAGGTAATAATTTTGTAGGTCATAGTTTTAGGTCTTAGATAACAAAGTGTTGAATTTTATGGAAAGTTTGTGCACGTCTCGTGAAATAATTATTTATTTTATCATTGCCAGCCCGAGATAAGATCTGAGATCAAGCAATATGAGTACGAAAGTTAAGCGGAGGGAGAAGACCTCCTGCTCCTTCTGTCTCCGCCCTCTTCTGGAACGCGAGGATGTGAAGGAAACGGAAGTGAAACGACGTCAACTTATCCAAGCCTGTGTTGACTACTGCTCTTTCGACCTCGTCATTCCACAAACGTGTTCCTTTGAAGTGGTCCCTTTTTGTAATGGCTGTGAAAAATTCCTCCGTCAGTTGTCCAAAGCTTTGCAAGTTGAGAGAGATAATAACACTATTGGGAATGGAGATTCTAATTCCGCTGAACAAGTCTACAAACTGATTGAGCGCCAGGTGGTCATCGGTCAACATGTTAACAACAGTGATAAACGCAGCGACTTCTTCAGGAAACGCAAGCGTATCGGATATTGGACCACCAGCAGCAGCAGCAGCCCTGCAAAAGATTGGCGAAATGATGATGAGACGAACGAAGGCGACACCAGAACCAGTAAATCAACTCGGCAGTCAACCATCCTCACAAAACCATATCCAACTTGTTTCAGGAGTAGAGAAATCAGTTGAAACTAACAAAACTTTAGTTCCGCCAGGTGATTCAGGTATGTTCCTACTACCCTATTGTTATCTGTTATGTTATAATATGGAATATAATCAAAATAAACTGCTGGTAAGCAGACCTAGAAACGTAGCTGAAAGGCATACACAGGAGACTAGGAATACTGGGCGATGAATAGGATTTCTAGGCGATGAATGGGAATTCTGGGCGATGAATAGGAATACTGGGTGATGAATAGGACTGTTTTTGAATTGTCGCGCTCAAAAACATTCAAATCTGCATGAAATACTATACATAGAGCATTACTACCATAAGAAATCGATTCAGCACATCAAACAACCTGTAAATACTGAGTTTCAGCCAAATCGACGAATTTTTGAATTTTCGCGCCATAACTTTCGAACCCTTTTACCGATTTGGCTGAAAAGCAATACCAGGCAAGCTCTTGAGGTGTACTACCTATGTGCCAAATTCGGGGGAAATCGGTCAACGTATGTCGACAGGAGAGTGCGGACAGACGGACAGACAGACAAACTTAGTAAAGTTATAACTACGCTGATTCAGCTACGTAATAAAGAAGAACTGATTTAAATAATGAATGTTTTAATGTATTTTAGAACGACCTCCTCTCCTAGCAGAAGCTGTACCCATCCCCTCTTCGATTTCAAATCATGGGGAGAAAATTGTTGGAAAAAGACAGCGCAGCTCTCACCGCTTTCTTGGAGCTGCCTCAAGAAAAGGTTCATGCTCAACATTATCAACATCATCATCCTCATCGTCAGCTGTACCATTAGCCAACCTTGTTCTTGGAAAATCTGAGGTGCTTGATCCTCGTGCTGTCGCTGCCCTTATGTCAAAGTCAACCACCACTATTTCTTCTCCTTCGGTTGCTGTTGGTTTTGGTGTCAACGTCAACAAGAAAAGGAAAACGTCAGATGCTGACAGAGCTTGGAAAGGTATTTGAAAAAGGTATTAGGTATAGGTATTAGGTATTCTCAGAAAACTCCATAGGTATTAGGTATAGGTAATAGGTATTTTCTAAATTTGAATAGGTATTAGGTATAGGTAATAGGTATTTTCAAAATTTGAATAGGTATTAGGTATAGGTAATAGGTATTTTCGATTTTTGAATAGGTATTAGGTATAGGTAATAGGTACGAATATCCGTTTTTTCAGAGTTATTTGAAGTAGTTTTAATGTCATTTCATACGAATATGTGTCTTTTGTTGCTAAATTTGCTTTACATGAGATAAAGCTGTTGCTGAAAGGGCAAAATTACACCAAAATTCACTCAAATTTGTTACTTTTCAAATGTTAAAGGTATAAGGTATAGGTATTAGGTATTTTCGATTTTTGAATAGGTATTAGGTATAGGTAATAGGTATTTTCAAAATATAAATAGGTATTAGGTATAGGTAATAGGTATTTTCAAAATATGAATAGGTATTAGGTATAGGTATAGGTAATACCTAATACCTATACCTTTTACCTAATACCTAAGAAAATACCGAGGTATCCAAGCTCTGGATGCTGTTGCCGCAAGGAAAAACCAGAAACTTTATGAAAAGATGAGAATGTTTGTGCCAACAATGCCTGGAACAGCTTACAAGCTACCTTTGAATTCTCGCAGCATCCCCAAAGCTGTCACCTTTTTCCGTCACGGAGTCCAAGTTTGGGTTTGTCCAATTTGCAAGAAAGATGAGAAGGAGCAAGTGAGTCGGAACATGATTTGTTGTGATGTCTGTGAAATATGGTTTCATTGGTCTTGTGTCGGAATCCGATACAAGTTTCCAAAGGATCATCCTTGGTATTGTGTCGGAATCCGATACAAGTTTCCAAAGGATCATCCTTGGTATTGTAAACGGTGTGCTGTAAGGATCCTGCTAAAGAATTTCCAATGTTGTCTGGTTAATGTAAAGCTTTCCAAAGCCAACTTAACTCATTAACTGTTGAATTGAATAATTGTAGGCTAAATGTTTTTAAGTGTAACTAAATAATGAACGACTATATTCTGAATTCTGCAATAAAAACTAATAATAATAATAATAATACACTTCTATTAGTAACTGTAAATAATCTTTAAAAATTCATAAAATATCTTAGTGTTTTATATTCTCTTTTGTTGATGTCGATAAACTAACTGATGAGTATTATTATTTACTAATAATAAGTAAATGATGATGTAATATAAACCCAGTAGAATAATAGTGAATAAAAATTATGCTTTCTGTGAAAATCTACAACAAAAAATAGCAAGGTTTTATCTTTTTTAAACTTAATTTAAACAAAGTCAACAAAGGTGATATAAGAGTTTTGCGGTCATGTAACATTTAGCAGCTCCAGCTCCCTAATCGTTCGAAGACATATTTAGAACCTTCAACGCGTAATTTTGAAACTCGAAAATGTGATAGCGTTGCAGAAGAGGTTTTATCTTGTGTGGAGTCCATTTAATTTCGAACACACGAAGAAACACTTTCCTGCAAAATGTGACAAATAAATACAACACATATTCCAATTCTATTACTCACTTAAATTCTTTCATTGCCGGTTTGAAAATAATGTAAAATATATAGGCAAAAAAGTAACTGGTACAATACAATAGCCAAAGATAAACTCTCTGTGGATACTGGTCCAAAATACGATCCAGCATTTGCTCTCCTGTCCTTTTTTCTCCATGGTGAATTTCCAAACGTGCACTTTGAAATCACGGAGATATCTGCACAAAATTTAAAAGCATTGCGTTAAATACGTGATCATAATATTTTAAGCGAACATTTCATCCATTCATCTTCAAGAATCAGAACTTACAAAGAGTAGCTGGGACGGCTTTTAATGCTTCATTTAAAACCTCTCGTCCCGATTCAAGTTTCTCTAAAACAATCGATAGCATACTAAAGTTTTAAACATTATTACACACATCCGCTCCATGTTTGAGCTCTAGGTTAAGATGGGACTCACAGATTTTCAGTTTAGCCTTTTCGTTGCAGTAGTCAATAGTGCTCAATGCTTGCTTTCCAATGCCTCTGGCTTTATCAATGATCCCAATCTTAAGATAAGCAACGTTTTACTTAAATCAGAAATTAATAATGTATTAGAATTGTGACTTAAGGATAAATTTTGGGCAGTACATACGGAAATGTAATGTGAAATGAGACCTTTCCAGTATCTGACTTCATATCGTCATAAACTTCATTTTCAGGTTCAGAATCAACCTCTGTATTCTCAACCTTTGATTTGTTCTACATGTTTTTCTGGCTTGGTCCAGCTTCTCCATCCTCTTTCTGATTGTCAGAGCCGATGGTAATGGATAATTTTCCTTTTTTCCTTTTGACCTTTCTTTTGTGAATTTTCTGACTTTTCTTCCTCCTCTTCATCATTAATAATTGCAGTTAACAGCAAATTATTTTTCTCCAACACTTTGTACTCAATAATTTGACCAACGTGATGAGCTTCCTTAAAGTCCGCTAAGCGAACCCGATTCAGCTTAGATGCTGGGATGAATCCGTCAACTCCACCAATAGCATTAACGTACGCGCCAACTTTGTTGAAGCTTTTGATAATAGCATGGGCGTTTGCTCCTATTTCCACTTCCTCTACTAATGTTAAGACATCGCCTTTACTTGTAACCAAATCTTTACGGGCTGTTAGTACCACTTTATCCAACTTAATTTCTTAAGGGTGTCCCGCTGAAACATGGGAGCTTTCACTGAAGAACCCACTAGTTTCTCTTTGGCAGGTTCTGAAAGCATCTTCTTAAACAACGTGTTTGGAATGAAGCCATGTATCCCAGACCCAAACTGGACACACGCACCTCCCTTGTTCCAAAGAACAATTTTGCAAGTCACGGTTTTACCACGTCGCTTTCAAACTTCTCCATGCCCTGTAAAAAGAAAAGGTGATAAGATAAATGCATAATTTACCAATACGACAATGACAAAGGCTCCGATTTTGTGTAATTCTTTCGACATATTATGCATTGGTTACTTACTTTCTAAATGAACGTAAGTACATACATTTATTCAAAGGGACTGTATTGAAGGACTCTGCATGGATATGTTGAATTCTTCTTAAAATTCTTGGACTTAATTTAATGTCTACTGACGAATCCAAAACTGATTGGATATTTTGCATTTTGTGTGTGATATGAAAAATGCAGAGTAACAGTTTTTTGGAAGGTCACTTCTTCCAGTCTGCATAACAGAGCAACCAAGAAATTTTTAATGCCCAGCAAATCACCTATCTCGACGATGACATATTATATCTTGCAGTACATCTTTTTTTCTGTTCTGTTTCTGTTCATGCACGTTGTTCCTCCTTTTTGTTTTCTTGGGCTTCCTATTAAAGACAGCATTGTAAAAATAAGATGAACTTGCTGTTTCCAAGCTTGTATCTCTCAATGCATAATCTACTGTTCAGAACGGTGTGTTGTTAGTAGTATTTTATTTCAAGTTTCATTTGAGTTTTTTACTTTCTTACTTCATGTAAAGGTTCATGTTTTAGTTTCCTTTGAGCTCATGCAAAGCTCCATGTTTTACCGTTTCCTATTTTATGTAAAGCCGAATGTTGACCTTTCCGTAATTTATGTTAAGCTTCGTTTACCTATTTCTCAAATGACCAGATGTCTCAATCTAATCTTATTCTGAATAACCTGTATGTAATTATGGACACTATAATGCTCTTGATATTTCTTATAATTTTCCTTATTGTATCTACATTTCGACGAGTATAAAAGCACGCATGAACCATTGTATCTTCGCCCATTACCATTCTTGAGGTCTCTGCGGTGCATTCTTTTCAGTTGACTATTTAAGTCTCACTTTGCCCACGATTAAAACTTGACAAAGAGCTAAGCCATAAACCACTTTGCTGTTGTCTTGCTTATTGAGTAGATCTGTCTTGTCTTTAGTATCTCACCCATACAGTCCACATATAGAATTCTACCTCCTGATCACGCACTTATATCATTAGCCACCTCTCTGATATTGAAACATCATTCCACCTAGACCAAATAGGCATCTCGAACATTTTCAAACCAAAACTCATACCATTCTCTTCATGGTCCTTAAACGAACCCGGATTTTTCCTGATTTGACGGTAATTACCAAATCCAAGAACATTTATTTAATTGTTGGTGAGTTTTTTGGTTTATATCCATCATGGGCGATAACAACCGATCCAGAGAAGCCTACTACAAGAAACTACAAAGAGTTTTAGTTTCTGCCACATCACACGACAACAACCCATTGTCAGCTGAGGCAGTTACACATCTCATCGACCGTGCTAACGAATATATGCAGAGGATTGAAGAGTTCCACCAACGACTAATTGACATTTGTGTTGACGACGCTGCCGTTGACGTTCAAGAAGCTGCTTTCGAACCAATGGAGGCGACGTTCCTGGAGGTCAAAGTGAAACTACTTCAAATACAACGTGCATTAGGACAGACTGCCAGATCTTCCGTCGTAACATCCTCATCTACAAAAGTGAAGCTACCTGCCATCGAACTACCCGAATTTGATGGAAAATACGACAACTGGACATCCTTCAAGGACCTGTTTGGAGCCACAATTGACAATAACACCGAGCTATCAGATGCTCAGAAGCTTCAGTACCTCAAAGGCGCCCTGAAGGAAGAACCTGCAGCCCTCATCAAATCCCTAAAAGTTACCAACGTGAATTACAAAGAAGCTTGGGACCTGCTCAACAGCAGGTACGAAAATGAAAGAGAAATTGTGTTCTCAATCCTTGACAGACTCTTTGGGCCACATCAAGTAAGTCATGAGTCTGCAACCGAATTACAAAAACTTATTGATAATGCAAAGGAATGTATTCGTACTCTAAAAACTCTGAAAGTACCAGTTGAACACTGGGATACCGTATTAGTACATTCTTACGTGAAGAAATTAGATAACAACACCCGACGTGAGTGGGCCATCCGTCTCGTTGGGTCAACCTTACCAACATTTGAGCAGCTGACTAAATTCGTGGAAAACCACATCCGTGGGTTACAAGCTAGTGGGGTTAGTAACCAGAAGCCAAATCACCATAACAAGTCCGAGCGCAGACAGATTTCAGCTAATCTTGTTTCATCGGATAGCAAATGCGTGATTTGCACCAAACCAAATCATCCCATCTTCAAGTGTCAAGAGTTCACTTCCAAGTCCCCTGCTGACAGGAATGCTCTTGTGAAACGACATCATCTCTGCTTCAATTGTTTAAAAAAGGATCATCGTATTAGTGACTGCACAAATTCTCTGCGGTGCAGAAAGTGCAAACGGAAGCACCACACCATGCTGCATTCCGAAAATGGACCACCTCCACCTCAACCACCTCCAGCTGATCCAAATGCCTTGGCACCTACGCCTCCATTTGTCAGTGGACACACCTCGAGTTCGGAAGTAAGTACACAAGTATTACTCTCAACAGCAGTGGTGACAGTGAAGGATACACATGGTAGCAATCAGCTCTGCCGTGTCATGTTGGATACCGGTTCCCAAGGAACCTTCATCAGTGAAGATTGCATGCGGAGACTTGGAATCAAGCGACACTGGAGCAACATTCAGGTCACTGGCATCTCATCCTCCTCTGCTGGGTCAACAAAAGGAAAAACATACGTAACATTAAATTCAAATATTAATAATACTTCTGTTGACATTGTTGCTCACATTTTGCCAAAAGTTACTGGAGTCCTCCCGAGATATCCAAGCAAGCTTAGCGAATGGCAACACCTCAAGGGACTAGCATTGGCTGATCCTCAGTTTCATCAACCTGGACCGATTGACATTTTACTTGGCGCAGACTACGTGGGATTCATCATGCGAGAAGGAAGACGAGCTGGTCCCATCAACACTCCTGTAGCCCAAGAGACTGTTTTCGGTTGGGTTATCTCAGGTCGTGTCAACATTGCCGATACCTCTACCCTCCTCACCAATATGGCCGAAGTAGAGCTTGATGGCATTCTAGAGAAGTTTTGGGAAGTTGAAGAACCTCCTCGTTCCAAATTCCTAACAGAGGAAGAGAAAAAGTGTGAGGAACACTTTATCAGAACCTCCAGCAGAACCCCAGATGGAAAGTTTCTCTTGAGCTTACCATTCAAAGAAGATAAGAAAAAGCAGCTGGGACACTCAAAATCCTCAGCAATACGACGACTACTCCAAGTTGAAGCAAGGCTCCGACGACATCCTCAGCACGCGCAGGAATATCAAAAGTTTATGGAAGAATACGAGAAATTAGGACATATGGAGCTCATCCCACCTCATGAAGCTGACGAAGTTATTGGTAAAACTTATTACCTCCCACATCATTTTGTTTTACAAAGTAGCAGCACAACAACAAAGTTTCGAGTTGTCTTTGATGGCTCAGCCAAAACCAGCAGTGGAGTCTCACTGAACGATGCACTGATGGTGGGAGCCACAACCCAAGATGAACTCTACTGCATTTTTCTCAGGTTTCGTATTCATTTAATTGTAATTAAAGGAGATATTACAAAAATGTTCAGACAATTCAAGATCAGGATGCCAGACGCTGACTTCCTAAGGATAGTGTGGAGATCAGGACCTGAACAACCAATCAGGACTTATCGACTAGTCACAGTCACATACGGCACTGCTTGTGCACCATCCCAGTCAACCCGTTGTCTGGAGGAACTAGCGGATGATAACAAAGAAGAATTTCCAGATGGATCTGCAGCTCTTCACGATGACACCTACGTTGATGACGTCATGACTGGAGCAGAAACCGATGACGATGTTATTCAACTTTACAAGGAAGTCACAGAAATTGCATCAACAGCTGGCTTGGAGATGAGGAAATGGAGTTCCAACAGCTCGAAAGTACTTGATTCCATTCCAGCGGAGCACCGTGAAGCTGAATTACGAGTTGGAATAGAGAAAAACTGCACCATCAAGGCTCTTGGTGTCCAATGGAGCCCCTCAACTGACAGTTTTACCTTTA
The DNA here is from genome assembly GCA_964034955.1 of Orchesella flavescens. Lineage (NCBI taxonomy): Eukaryota > Metazoa > Arthropoda > Collembola > Entomobryomorpha > Orchesellidae > Orchesella > Orchesella flavescens. Next base: position 30,540,569 of record OZ035957.1, read on the forward strand.
GCGTGAACGAGAATCTTGACTCTGATGTCAAATTAACCAAACGTTTATTACTTTCAGAATTGGCAAAAGTTTTCGATCCATTGGGTTTTCTTTCAGCAGTTACCATAACTGCAAAACTTCTTCTTCAGGACTTGTGGAAACTGACCATAAGCTGGGACGAGCCCCTTCCTGAAGCCATTCAAAACCAGTGGAAACTTTATACTTACGAAATGAAGAACATTAGTCAAGTATTCATCCCACGCTGCCTTGTCCTACCTCAAGCAACCCATTTCGAGCTTCATGGCTTCAGCGATGCTTCCGAGAAGGCATACGGAGCTGTAATCTATCTGAAGACAATGACAAGCAATGGGGAAACAGCAGTAACCTTCGTAACGAGTAAGTCCAAGGTTGCCCCGATTAAGCAAGTTTCATTACCAAGACTGGAGCTCTGTGGAGCAGTTGTACTTTCAAAATTAATAACTCATGTGAAATGTGCATTAAAGTTCGATTGTGAGATTTTTTGTTGGTCCGATTCAACTATAACACTAAGATGGATTGCAGCATCACCCCGTCGCTGGAAAACCTACATTGCCAACCGAGTGGCGATGATTCATGAAGCAACAGCAACTGAGTCCTGGCGTCACGTACCCGGTGAGCAGAATCCCGCTGACTTGCTATCACGAGGAATTCCTGCATCTCAACTGGTCGGCAACAAATTTTGGTGGAACGGACCAGAGTGGTTGCAATCTTCCCATGTGCCAGTCTTCACTCCAACAGTTCGAAACGACGAAGCTGACTTGGAGGAACGTAAGATTGTGTTACTGGTAAACAATACATCAATTGAATTTACCAGCAAGTTTTCATCACTCACCAAAGCCAATCGTGTAGCAGCCTATGTGCTGCGATTCATATTTAATTTGAAGAAAGTTAATCAACAGCACAAGCGCACTGGCCCACTCACCCCAGACGAGCTGAATGATGGTCACCTCATGTGTGTTCGTGAAGTTCAACAGCACCACTTCCAGCAAGAACTCAACTGCTTGCTGAACTGTAAACCCCTTCCTTCCAGTAGTAAATTAGTTCAACTCAACCCCTACATTGATGGACAAGGAATCCTTAGAATTGGAGGACGACTACACAAAGCTGTATTGCCAGACAGCCGGAAACACCAAATTATTCTTCCAAAACACAGTCAATTTACAACGTCACTAGTGGATCTATATCATCGTTCATATCTTCACAGTGGATTTCAGCAGACATGGTCAACCCTCCAAAACAAGTACTGGATTCTGGGTGGTCGTGACATAGTACGTTTCCTCATTCGCCGATGCGTAATTTGTCGACGTCACCGAGCAGAAACAGCTTCTCAGTTAATGGGTAACATGCCCTCACCACGCATCATGCCTGCACGCCCCTTCGTCAACACTGGAGTTGACTATGCGGGTCCCTTTATACTACGCAACATGGTTGGAAGAAGCCCCAAAACCTACAAGGCATACATTTGTCTCTTTGTATGCATGGCTACCAAGGCCATACACCTTGAATCAGTCAGTGATCTCACCACTGAATCCTTCATAGCGACCCTTCGCAGATTTATCTCCAGGCGAGGTTTCTGTACTAATATCTACAGTGATTGCGGATCTAATTTTATTGGAGCCGATTCCGAGTTGAAACGACTGTTTAACTCACAAAATTACAACAACAGCATTTCGGATCACCTTTCTGTCAACAACATACGCTGGCACTTCAACTCCCCTTTGTCCCCACACCACGGAGGCTTGTGGGAAGCAGGCGTCAAGTCTGCAAAGTTCCACCTTAAGCGAGTTGTTGGTAATTGTGTTTTGAATTTTGAGCAGTTTCAGACTATCTTGTGCCAGGTGGAAGCTGTCCTCAACTCCAGGCCCTTGTCACCCTTGTCTAGTGACCCCACGGATCCCGAAGCTCTCACCCCTGGACACTTCCTGATTGGGGAACCTTTGACTGCCCTTCCAGATGCGGACTTAGTGGACTTGAAAGAAAATCGTCTATCCCTATGGCAGAGGCAGCAGCAGCGTGTTCAACACTTTTGGAGAAGATGGAGTTCCGAGTACCTCAATACCTTGCAGCAGCGTACCAAGTGGTATCGAGAGAAGGAGGATTTTCGCGTAGGAGACCTGGTCATACTCAAGGATGATTTGCAACCTGCCGGAAAGTGGAAAATTGGTAGAATAACCCAAACAAATTTGGGTGATGACAATCGCGTTAGAACAGTTTTAATTAAAACCTCAACCACTGAACTGACACGCCCAATCGTGAAACTGATACCTCTTATTGATTCAAATTCAAGTAATTAGATTGGTGTTTGTTCACATGATGCTTAAAATCATTCTTTTTTTTTTGTTTGCTGTTACAGTTCCTGGACGCACCTACCCTCCACGTATGAATGGCTACAAGCTGGTTTAATTACCTTAATCGCGTAATGGCGGACTGGTGGCGACTGAATGTGGTTGCGGAGTGGCCTTTCGGTCTCAAACACGTTAGTGGCTCCCGTGATCTTGTGTGTAAACCCCAAACAACAATTGTGCGTTCAGGACTGCAGCATACAACTTTGTTCCAGTAAATAATGTTTGTTTCCGGTACACGGAAACGGGCGGGTGTGTTCAGAACGGTGTGTTGTTAGTAGTATTTTATTTCAAGTTTCATTTGAGTTTTTTACTTTCTTACTTCATGTAAAGGTTCATGTTTTAGTTTCCTTTGAGCTCATGCAAAGCTCCATGTTTTACCGTTTCCTATTTTATGTAAAGCCGAATGTTGACCTTTCCGTAATTTATGTTAAGCTTCGTTTACCTATTTCTCAAATGACCAGATGTCTCAATCTAATCTTATTCTGAATAACCTGTATGTAATTATGGACACTATAATGCTCTTGATATTTCTTATAATTTTCCTTATTGTATCTACATTTCGACGAGTATAAAAGCACGCATGAACCATTGTATCTTCGCCCATTACCATTCTTGAGGTCTCTGCGGTGCATTCTTTTCAGTTGACTATTTAAGTCTCACTTTGCCCACGATTAAAACTTGACAAAGAGCTAAGCCATAAACCACTTTGCTGTTGTCTTGCTTATTGAGTAGATCTGTCTTGTCTTTAGTATCTCACCCATACAGTCCACATATAGAATTCTACCTCCTGATCACGCACTTATATCATTAGCCACCTCTCTGATATTGAAACATCATTCCACCTAGACCAAATAGGCATCTCGAACATTTTCAAACCAAAACTCATACCATTCTCTTCATCTACGGTTCTACAATCTCATCACATTCATGAGAAAACTCTTTCCGATTTGTGCTGGCCGTCCTGTTCTTATAGATTCTAGTTTCATTTAAGACGTGTGTTGTATATAGTACGGTGACGGTGCGGTGCAGAAGCTATGAATACTACCATACAAATTCTAAGTGAGATTAAGGGATTTTATCGTATACCAGGAAGAACAACATGACAAAGCTGTAGCTTATATTTTAAAATATACACAGCATAAATAAGCTGCAGCTATTTTGTCACAAACTCTTGCTCAGCTCTCCCTGTATATCGTCAACCTGAAAACGAATAGAATGAAATGCTTATAATGAAATATGTTTTGTCTATTCAGCGTCTTTACCTTGTTCTTCCACTCACAGATGCTTCTTCCACTTTATCTTGTTCTCAGATCTTTTGCTCATCTGGTCATAAAAATTTTATGACGCAGAAAAACGTTGACCTTGCTTTTTACAAGATTTTATATCTCCATGCATTTCTCAAGTTTGTATTCTCTACATAAACATGAACTCCCATTTTTACTTGTTACTTGTACTGGTGGTCCTGGTCTTATGAATTCCAGCTTTATTCCAGTCATAATTATAAAATAATAGGCTGTACTGATTCCACTGTTATAGAATAATTCAAGCATTATATAACCAGCTGCAGATTACAGAATAATAATCTTATTCAAGTTACTCAAGTAAACCTATGCTACCCATTTCATCCAAAAACCTCACTTAGCTCTTCTTGCCACAAGATAGGAAGAACGGAATGGAATGTTTGTAAAGAAATATGCTGTCTAGTTCAGCATCCTTGTCTCTTGCTTCTCTTGTCTATCATCTATTCCATCTACACTAAAAATGCTAATATGTTAGGAAAAAAGAAGAGCAAGAGCTAAGTTAGCAAGAAGAAAGCTACAAAAATAATGCAAATATTCAGTTATACATGTGGTTTGGACAAGCACGGCTAAACACAATCTGTATTACCTTCGTTTTGTGGCTGGTAAAAATTGTTTGCTCGCTCAGGCCCGCAACCACTGGGGGGGCTGGAGGGTGCATTGTACCCCCCAGAAATTCTTTTGTACCCCACAAAAAATCAACTGTACCCCCACAATCTTTTTAAATTATTGAATATTTGAGTATTTATTACTCAAAATTTGTATTTAAACAGCATGCTACGGATTTTATAGCAATTTCTAAGCATTTTATTCGATTTTCAAAGCAAATTTTCTGAATTTGCAAGGTTTTTGTGCTAAGAATCTCGTAATAAGTTACCATAAATAAATTCTCTTGCATTCAAACATACAACGCAAAATTTGTTAATTCTTTTCGCGTTGCATATTATTTGAAACCTTGTTCAATAGGGATTAAAGCTCAATATGTTAAAGGTATCAGTAATACAGTGGGGAAATGGCAAAGTGAAATCCAAGAAGTATATATTGGCCAATTTTTACCCTTTTTTATATTATCCATTGGTTTTGTATTGGTTAAGCGTTAGAACTTCTCTATAACTAGTTTACGTTCTTTCTATTGACTGCGTTTTCTATAACCACTTCTTAAAAATAGCAAAAAATGAGAAAAAAACAGTCCAATGTTTTCGTTGAAAATTCAGTACTTTTATATTCCTATGCATAGAAATTTCGGAAACACGATTTCTATGTCATAGAAAATGCTCTATAATGTAAGTATTGATTTGATCCGTGATCCCACCAAAACATGTAAGCAAACACTACTAAAACATGTGTTTAGACACCTCACGCGTTTGCTTTTGTTATTCCTATTCCATTGAGTTTTAGTCCCCATTAAACAAGGTTTTGAATGATATGTAACGCGAACAAATGTTTTCCGGTTACTTATTACCTTTTGAATTTGATCCTTAAAAAGATCCTTTTTGAATTTGAAACTTCAATATTGACTTCTAAATTACTAAAATTAGTAATATTGTTGGTTAAATCTCTTATTTGCATGCAAAAAAAGATGCGAAAATTTTATTTCAAATTTGTACCCCCCAAGTTCAATATCGTGGTTGCGGGCCTGTGCTCGCTGGTTTGGTAATGACAAAGCAAATGCCTACGCTTATGTATGATCGTTTCACCGGAAGCCTCCGATTAACATCGAGGTTTGTTTGACATAAAAAAAAGTTGTGCCGGATGAAGCCGAATTTCACCGCTTATGCAAGGGGACTGTATACAGCAGAACTCCATCACTTGATCAGGTTCCCTCATACCAAGAACTTATGAAATTAATTAGAAATTATTTGTGTATTACTACTGTCCTTACTTTGTGAAGCTTTTAATTCGTCGATGAAGTTCCTAAATATGAAGGGAATGTAAACGATGAGTAAATATTGGTATTTACAGTAGACGCAAGTACGCATTTTACTACCGATCTAGGATCTTTCATAGAGGAATTTAAAATTAAAATCTCCAGAAAAAATTGGCATGACTTGATATTTTGCATTTTGTGTATGATATGAAAAATGCATACACTCAAAGCTTCTTTTGGGAAAGTTACTTATACCAGTTTGCATGACGGAGCAACAAAGAAATTTAGATAAAAAGTACCAAATACTACACCTATCACGATGAGGACATATTATATCTCCCAGTACATCTTTCAATCCAACCAAGGTTGTTTCTGTTCATGTATGTTGTTGCTCCTTGTCTTTTTCATGGGCTTGCTCCGCATTGCAAAACTAGGTTGAACTTGCTTTTCCAAGTTTGTATATCTCTGAATGCATAGTCTGCAGATCGCAATCACAACACATACATGAGACGAGCAAACTTTTTCGCACTTCTGCTGGCCGTCCTGTTTTTATAGAGATGCTGGTTTCATTTAATACCCAAGTTACATACGGTGGCAGTGTACAAACTATGAATATAGTCATGCAATATCTAAATGAGAATGAGATATTTTATCATATAGTAGAAGGAATAACATGCCAAAGCTGTAGGTTATGTTTTAAAATGCACATAGCATAAATATGCTGCAGCTTTTTTTCACAAACTCCAGCTCATCTCATCCTGTTGCATTAACATCAATCTGTAAAATAAAAGGATGGGGTGCATGCAATGAAATATGCTTTGTCAACTCAGCCTTGTTATCCCGTTCTTCTATGTAGTCTCATCCTCAATCACAAGTATCATAGCTACACATACAATGTTAATATAAAGCAGTGGAAGAGTTGAGTGAGCAAGAAGCAAGCTACTGTTATATAATAAAGTGAATCTTCGATTCAGTTACATGTACATGTATTTTTTTTACATATACACCGAAACACAAACGGTATCACTTTCGATGGCTGGCAAAAATAGTTGGCTCGTTGGTAATTAAGACGAAGCTCATAAGCCTTACAGACAGTCGACGAAGTTTGAACCCATCTCTCTGCTCTTTCACTATATGTAGCTATGTATTTTGAGTTTCTTATGTCACGGTTCTGTACTGCCCATATTATACAATCCAAAACTATATGCTCCATCGTATCGTATAAGATATCAAAGTGCACATGTACATACATTTGGAAAAGACCTCGGGTAGCAACGCAACTTGAACAATGTTCTAATGCCTCAATTTTGCCTCACCATAGCCGTCATGCATGTACATTATATATTGCTGGAGTTGAGGCTCGTTTTTGCCTCACTTTCAATACCACGCAACTCTGCTCTAGTGAGACCAACGCCCAATATTCAGGAAAAGAACACGTAGGCTCATTTTCAAACTGGCTCTTGGAGTGTGAGGATTGCAGTTGTGAAGCTGCAATCCTCACGCTTGCTAAATAATTTTTGAAATCAATTTTTGGGCTTATGACAATCCAACAGTTATCAGTTATCTAATATTTTTTGTGTCTTAATCTCATCGTCAGTTTCGTCAACAGTGACTTATTTGGTTGGTATTGGTATGTTGAAGGTAATTGTTTTCATTAATCAAATGCATAGTAGGTAATCTATAATACATGTTTTTTCAAGTGGTTTTCTGTGCCCTATGTTTGTAATTTGGAGAGCAGGAGAGCTGTGAGAATTCACTGCTAGTACATGTTTTCATGTCTCATAATAGGTTTGTGAATTGTGCTGAAATCATCAAATAAAGTAATTATTTTTTCTTCTTTCTTTACGTTGCAGGTATCGTTTGGGAAGCTAGCCTTACCACCAACCACAACAGTACCTTGTCTTGGGAAAGACGAGATATGACATCAATATATTGGGTAAGCAAAAAAAATATTTTTTCCTTGTATTCTTCTTTTGTTCTTTTCTGATTTACAATTCTTTAAAAAATACGTTTAATCATAATCGTATTTTTATAGGAAGGAATCGTACTAATATATTGTGAATCTTCGTTTCAGTTATACACTTGTTTTGTACACTCACAGCTCAACACAATTTGTATCATCTTGGTTTTGTTGCTGGCAAAAGTCGTTGATTCCCTGTATTACAGTCCAAAAACATCATCAACATTTTCCTGGCGTAGAGTGTTTAGCAAACATTTCTGGTAAGTACTCTCAGTTTTTCAAAGCTCATTACATTATTCATATACCAATTCATGTTGCTTCAAGCTATTTGGTTTGCCTTATTTAATTTAGAGAGTAACGATATTGTACTGAAATCATAACATCAAATAATAATTTTTCTTCTTTCTTTACGTTGCAGGTATCGTTCGAGAAGCTAATTCCACCACAACCCACTCGAGTCTCTTGTTAGATAGGAAACTGGAAATAAAATATTCAGCTGGATGGGTAAGCTAAAAATGTATGTTGTTTCTTTTTATTCCTCTTTTCTTCTTCCCTGATCAACCATTCTTTAAAATAAATACATTACGACAAAAGTAAGATTTAGGATTCATTGCTTGAAGGAGGAGGTTTTAGGCAATACAAATTTAACATAATTTGCATCTCATCATATAAATTCATACACTGGTCACGTCTTTAGTGTGGATGATAGTGCAGCTTAAAATTTATTGAGTTTCATGTCGTAACTTCCGAGGTTCGTTATCGTTGCATATATAGCATAGGCAGCTAGGTTACTCCTTTCCTTTGAGTTTAACTCGGAGATGACCATAACATCATTAGGAATGTTCCCTTTCATCCTTCATATGCTAAAGAAGCAGGCAAGAGCTCGATTCGGCATTAGTAACACGAAATTCAAGGTATAGTTGCAAGTCTGCTCCACGAGAGATTGAATACTACTATCTGTTTTTTTCACGTCATCTATTCTTTATGAGCCAGTCCAAACCCAAGCCAAATCCAAGATTGTGTTTCTTCCACTCTTTTTATTGTATGGCTCCAGTATACCCCATTTTAAATCAAAGTATATCATATCATGTACATAATGTTGAATGTTGCTTGGAAGGGCTTATGAATGAACTGATTTGCGTTTGTACCTGTATTTGTAAGATTAGATAGATTTAAAATTAAGAGAAAGGAACCACCGTGAATTGCCAGAAAAATCAATCGAATGAGTAGATTTTGATACATTTTTGCTTTCTCGTCATTTTTTTCAAAATACCAAACGTTGTTGCTTCATATGCCATCCCGAAAAGAATTCCAAACTAGATTAGAATGCCAATCATGTGGGTATTCATGGTACAATTTTTGTCTTTGAAGACTACTTTTTGTAATGTTGAGTCCCATGAAAAAGGGGTGAAGTGAGAAACCTAGCACAAATTTATGTGCCATTTTAAATGATTCACAAGTAAATTTATCGATGGAGTTAAAATGTCCAATGGGTAATGCAATTTTTTAAAGTAGTCGTAAATTTGAGGCTCGGGAATCAAAACGTGCATTCCAGATATTTTTACTTTCGTGAAACCAAAAAAAATTTGGGATTGAATTAATTTATTATAAACGTTAATTGAAATGCGAGCCAAGTTGAACTGAATCATATTTGTATTTCTCCATGCATAGTCCGTATCCACAACACAACCATGACACGAGACGATTCATCATTATCATTTATGCTTTTACTGTTGGTTCTGTTCTTATGGATATCAGTTTCGTTTAAATCATAATTATGGTAAACAAATGCACGGTAGTAGTAAAGTAGGATGCAGTTGTTCTTCTATAATATTATAAATAACCCAGGCCTTATATAACCAGATGCAGATTACAGAATAATAATTTTATTCAAGTTACTCAACTTCTTAAACGTATGCTTACCAATACATCCAAAACTCTCACTTAGTTTTTCCTGCCACAACATGGAAAGAACGGAATGTGATGCTTTTGTAATGATATATACTCTGTCTAACTCGGCATCCTCTTCTTTTGCTACTTTTCTCTCTCATCTTTTGTCTATCATTTATCCCCACTTTTTTTACAATGTTAATATGTTGAGAAAAAAGAAGAGCAAGTGTTAAGTTAGCAAAAAGCAAGCTACTTTACAATGTAAATCTTCGTTTCATTTATACATGTGTTTTGTATACTCACAGCTCAACACAATCTGTATCACCTTGGTTTTGTGGCTGGCAAAAATTGTTGGTTCCCTGTATTACAGTCCAATAAAATCACCAACATTTCCCTGACGTTGAGTGTGTAGCAAATATTTCTGGTAAGTACTCTAACGGTGTGTGTAACAAAGTTTTCTGAAATCATCAAATCAAATAATAATTTTTCTTCTTTCTTTACGTTGCAGGTATCGTTCGGGAAGCTAGTTCCACCACCAACCACACCAGTCACTTGTTCACTGGAAAGTCTTGGGAAAGAGATACATAAATTATTCATCTGGGATAGTAAGTAAAAAAGTATTTTGTTTCTTCCTCTTTTGTTCCTTTCTGATCTACCATTCCAAAAAATATCGTTAATAATAATCGTTAGGGCAAAAGTAAGATTTAGGATTACTGGAAGAAAGAGCTTTTAGGCTATACAAATTTAATATAATTTGCATCTCACCATATATATTTATAAACTGGTCACGTCTTTAGTTGGGATGGTAGTGTAATTTAGAAGTTACTAGAGTGTCATATCATGACGTAAGCTGTAAGCTATTTCATTTTAAGAATTTACATCGTAGTGCGATTTAATAGTCTTATTTTCCATCGTACGGACACTTCATCGTATCCATGTTATGAGCAGTATCCATTCTATCGTAATACTCATATGATAAAATGTACAAAAGTCATTTCATGTAGTTATTTTTATTTTCGTCATTTTTTTACAGATCTAGTCATATCATATAACTTTTGCGAATCAGGATTTAGAAGTTCTTGATGTTGTTTAAAAATGAATGACAAATACACTTGATACTGCAATGCTGCAATTTATTCAGTAATTTTAGGCATTTGTGTGCTTCAAATGTTTCTTCACGATTTCATGTCTCACCTATCTTGTAATATTTAAATCCCATTTCAGTCAGTTGTATTACGTATGTATGCAGCGGTAGGGTATGTAATTTTTACTAAATATATTTTGTGTACTTACCCTACAGGCTCGTGCTTCTGGAGGAATAACTAACCCACTACCCTCAAAACCACCTTCCATCGACAACGACAGCCATTCCGCACCTTCACGACTATCCTTACGACTATCTGAAGTGACAGGATGAAAGGTAGATATTCTAGTAATTAGTTTGGTTAAGGTAGATTTAAAAAAAATATTTTATGGAGCCTTTGTTGGCATTTTAGTCATAATAACAGAAACACAGTGCAAGCATATTTGACTTTTTACGATATATTTAGAGTCTCTTGTTTTGGGAAAGAAATGAATTCAAAGGAGTTTGTCATATGAAGGTGGATGATTGAAGTACAATGCAATCGGTTAAGTGTGCACATGTTGTTATTGCACGCAAACAATATGTCTCACCATTTTTCCATATATGTATTATTCCATTTCATTTAGTTTAAAATTAGTCAATCGCTGACAACGTCTTTCTATATTGCCTGAGTGAAAATGTTCCAATTGCCAATGTAGAGCTTGAAGTTCATGATAGTACCTTGGGACAACAGAAAGTCACAGCATATTGTAGATTGCAAGGCATGTAGCCAAATATTTGGTACACTCTCGTAATACATCGCATTACCTCGTTTGAACCAAAACGATAATTCAACTTAAAACTACGAATTAAATTATTAGATTTAGTAATATTATTTCGGTTTTGCAAGTCAGAGTTGACAACACCTTGCCAGCCTACCATCAAATTAATAATTAAATCATGTCAGCCTAACCGTTTAAACATTCCACCTTAATGCTTTGTCTTAAATATAGAAATCTTCCTTTCATTAACCCCCCATCGATCTAAGATGCTTCAAACTGCCCTTTTTAGGAAATTTCATATTACACACATTGCACTCATACATGGAAGAGGAACATTATGTTCTACATTTGCATGGATGTTTAATTTTTTGTTGGTGGAGAAACATTTATCGCATTCTGAACACGAAAACACCCCTTGTCGTGAAAGAAAAAGGCCATGAGCGGAATTTTCGTGGGATTGAAGAGGCTCTTCAGTCTCATAACTTACTGGAAGGTATCAGTTTGAGGTGCGAATGCACAAATTTGAGACTGGGGAATCACTCTGTGCTGCTTTCCGCACTAGTTCAGCCTGTGGGAAGCGAGATGGAAAAAGTACTTCCCGTATAGAACGAATCTTTCTCGACAAATTAAAAAAATTGCCAATTTCTTTAGTCTTCCACTCGGTGATGTTTAGAGATTGCAGATTTGGGAATGTTTGAAGATATGAAAATCGAGATATGGTTATATCCTGGAACTAATCTTTGTGAAGTTGGTCAAATCGTGGAAATTCCAAAAGGATGGAGCAGTGCCTCCATTAAACATTGCCATTTTATCTTAAGGTTCTTGACTAACCCTCAAGGAACTGCTTAAAAGCGCCGTTTTCTAGAACACGGTGGAAATTCAGCCGCAGTTCTAGTACTAAATTTCAGCAAGCGTGTTCCAATTATTATCGTAAACCCACATGCAAAGGTTATAAGCAGCTAGTTCATTTCAGTACATAAAAAACATTTCTTACTATTCCATCAATTCTATCTGCCTCACAGTTTCCATTCGATCATCCTTATTCATTTGGATGAAATCTTTGATGTCCATTGTTGGTTTAGTCTGCAGTAATATAACAGAAGCAATGTTTCAGCAGGCATGGTAATACACACTGGCTCGAGTTTTCCTCATAAGGCATCACTCCTATTGATTTTCTGAACTGCAGAGTTATAAAAATATCAACGCTTCGTACTTTTTTTTCGTTTCCCATGAATTGCAAATCACATGAGGTAAAAGGTGACAGTAATTCATGTTAACTGCGAAACGTAGAAAAAGTATTTATAGGCAGCTAAAATCAAGACAATTTAGTCAGTCAGTTCCTTTTTAAAAACTCCAACCTTGACTACCGGAGGTTGGCCTACGCATTGTGAAATGATGGAGGTTTGAATAGCAGGCATCAAGTTGAGGATTAAGAAGCACCTATTGAGAAACAAGAATTTGCAATTGAATTTTTTTATATAAATAAATTGTGTACACGGATCCTCTTTTAATGCCCCGGTTGTAGCTCTCCTGCTGTCCAAGGAAATTTCCAGTATTTGATGAAACGTTTGGGGGTGTATAAGGAGGTGGTGGTGGTAGCAAATATTCTGATGGCGGTGTTGGGAACTTAAGTTCTCGTCTGATTCTGGTGTGGTGCATCATTCTGCGATAAAAATAAATTTGATTTTTGTTGAGACCATTCATTTAAGTAATCAGTATAAATTTAAAATAAATATAAATAATTTCAGCTATGACAAAGCGCATAAACTTCAAATTTAAGCAGTTGGAAGAGATGTGCTGCTTCTAATTGTGATGATGATGAAATATTAGTAGGCGTTGAAGATCTGACGTGCTGGTTTTAGTGAACTTAACTACCACCATGAACTCCACTCAAATGACGTTTCAAGACGTCCTTCCTATTAAAACTCTTTTTACAGGTTGGCCATTTGAAAGGCCGCCTATTCGAATGTTTAGTAGTAATGTGGCGGTCACGTTTATCCTTCGTTGAAAAAACCTTGTCACATGAAGCACATTTGTATCTCGTTGTGCCACCTCGGTTTTTTGTTTTCATTACTCCTCACCCGTAAACGTGATCTTTCACAATCGACAATTGAATTCTTTGCTTCACAGCTCAAAGCGAGTGGGTAGAGAGCAGGTTTAAACTTTGTATTGTAAATTTCCTTGCTCTTTCGCATAAGCGCCACTACCTTTTTTGCCTTTTAGTGAAGACACAAAGTACACACTGTCATTTCTCTCTCGTTTCTCATGAATGCAAATCACACAAGGTACAAGGTGACAGCAATTCATATTATATAAGAAACGTAGAAACAATATTTGATGCAGAACGCCAAAATTTCATTTGTTGGGAATCAGTAGCCTCTGCATTGGCAGGAATTAATTTTGTTCATCAGAATATACCCATTCATATATTCCAAACCCTTGTATAGCATAGAAAAACATAAGTAATTAAGATATTATTACATAAGATTAAGTCCTTTAGTCATTCACCACGTCATGTAATCTTTTAATTTATAAACCAATTACCTTTGGAAAAAGCAAATGCACATTTTGTGAATAGAGGCCAGATGGTTCCATTCTGTGCGCGCATTCAGTACAGTGCTTACATCAGTTTCAGGCAAACCTTCATGACCAATTCATACATCAAATAAAAAATGGGATTTTAAAAAGTATCTTCTGACATTCAACGCGATACGGAGGTTTACAAAATTGCACACTGTTTCTCACTGAAGAATTCACTTTGAAGTGCTTCACTGCATATGTTTTTAATTAACAATTTAAAATCACATAAGAGTGGGTCCCACCAAACAACTAGATTTTTTAACATCAAATAACTGGTTTGAGTTTAATTATTATTCAACTTTTATTAAACTATTCCTCAAAGAACCAAATGAATTTTTATCACAGCAACAAAAGATAAATTTAGTTTTCGAACTTGAAGTTGTGATCTTGGAAAAGGGTACATAAAACCTGGCAAAATTTGTATATAAGAATGTATGGGACTGGTGATGGTAAATTTAATCTATTAATTATAATTCGTTGATGAAACTTTGATTAATATATGTATTGCCAGGAATAGAATTTTAAAAAGGAAAATATCCTGGTCTCTTATGAACAGGCAGAAAAAGCGGACATGCATGCATATATACACGCATCGTATGCATGGTTCAGAATAGAATATATAGATCTAACGTACAATACTGAGCCGTAATGCATCTGTTTATCAGATCTGGATCAACAATCTTGCTAAATGAATGCTTAGTGCTCTTACACTTGAACAGTAAAAGTAAATCAAACGATATATAGTAGAAAGTGGTTGGGTCTATTGTCTAGTTTTATTTTTTACCGTGCAAAAACACAGTTTGATTGAGAAACGTTTTTTGGTTCCGTGTGCTCAAGCATGTGCTTTTTTAAAGTGTGTTAATATGTTAAAAGTTCTTTGAAGATTTTTTCAACAGAGCATTGCAATAGTACGCTAAAAATTGCATGGTTTGCGGCCAACCAAAACCATCCACGAATTTTCATCACAAGACAAATATTTCTGTTGATTTTATGAACTACATACATAGTTATAAAAATATCAATACCACGCTTTTTTTTCTTTCGTTTCCCATGAATTTCAAATCACATGAGGTAAAAGCTGAGAGTAATTCATGTTATGTAAGAAACATTGGAAAAATAATTATGTGGTTATAATCAAGATATTTTACACTAAAATAAACCCGAAATAGTTTTAGCGGTAAAAAAGCTTAATACAGTTCTTTTCGAGCTCTGAAAATCTACTTTCGACGTCTGATTTCTCATAGAGCACACGTTCAGATTCGCAAATCTTATTAGGCATTTATAAACACTGCTCCTTAGCCAAATTTATCTTTTCAGCTATTTCAACATCAGGAGATACTGAAAGCTCCTTTCGCTTTTTTTGATAAAATACATAGAATTCGTTGAGTTTGAGATCCTGCTCGAACAGAATGCAGTATTCTCGGAATTTTTCGGTGAAAATCCATGGTTTTTAATAGTATTTTAATTGTTCCTGCATGCTCTTTGGATTAAGAACGTCATTTGGTGGAAGGCAAGCCAGTAGGCTTCATGCAAGATGCTACTGCATAAAAGTCAGACTGAAATAAAATTTGAAAAGCATATTGAGTTAAGAGAACACACAACATCAACATGTTGGAATTAAATGGGTAACAGAATATTGGCTTGGTGCCTTCACGCTAGGTGGTGGAATATAAAGCTCAGAAGGAGGAATAAATTCGAAATCCGAAGGTTTAGCAGTTTCGCAGGAGTCATTACAAGGCATTCATTTGTCTTCGACAGTTTCCCCACATTTTGTTGTAAAATTTGTCAAATAAGTAAACGTTTTGCAATCCATGGCTTTCATAAAAGGCACTTCTTTCAAAATCGATGCAAATTCTTTTACGTCAGAGCAGGTTTAGCTGAAAAAGGAAAAGCAATATAGTTAATTATTAGAGAAATGACCTGACTACAAAAAATATACATGAACATTGAAGGTATTGGTTTCATTCGCAAACTTTTTTCACAGAAAACACTTGAGATTGGAGTAGCAACATTATTTAAAAAAGGGCATGGTTGGGCTTCCATTGGAGCAGATGACTGTGCAGAGCTGGATTCTATATACTGCTTTGTTTTGCTATTACCATTTTTGAAATGAGAATTAATCTCAGCATTAGGATGTAGGCCATGGTCTTTATGAATACTGAAACACTGGAATATTCTGCTAATTAAACGATTACACGAACCAATTTCACATGAGACTTTTCTTGCCTACTGGTGCCGTTAAAGTTTTGACCGTTAGGCGAGCAACGTGCGTTTAAATAAACGTATTTTTGCCAAAAAATTCATTGTCGGATAGTCGCGCAAAAGTAACTCCGACGTATAGGTTTAGTTTAAATTAGTCTATCGTTGACAACGTACTTCTATATTGCCTGAGTGAAAATGTTCCAATTGCCAATGTTAGGCTTGAAGTTCATGATAGTAGCTTGGGACAAAAGAAAGCCGTTCTATGTTGAATAAGCCCAATTTGGTACACAAAGTCTCTAAAATGATGGTTTTGAAGTCCTACGTGGGTTCCTCATGGAAATAAAGGAGAAAGCTGGAGCTGGCGATGATAATACAAATAAAAAATTGCGATGAGGAGCTTTGCTCGGCGAGAATAGTCCAAATACTTTTTGTCATATTTGTAGTCTGTAAGTAATTTGGGCTCTGTTCAATTGTGGAAGCTTTGTGAAGCTCTTTTTAAATTTTCTTAGCCTTCCAACGACAGCCAATGGATAAACCATTAGGTAGGTAGTAGCAAAAACGACATGCTTCATCGCATGCCTCGCTTTTCATAAAGTTAAATAATGATCATCTTCCACTCGGTGTTCTAGTAGCTCATCCATATCATAATCTTCATAGATGCTCATGTCTTGTCAGCCTGTTTCTGAGTTGCTCGGCATCATCCGTGGTTTTGCTGTTAAAAGCCTCATTCCCCACATGATTGCACTTTTGGAAAGGAATAAATCCTTTAAAATAATGTATTTTTATAGTGTATGTTTGAAAAACAGTTGAGTTGAGGCTAGTCACTTGTAAGGTTTACAACTACAACCATTCCTACTGGTTGGGATTAGGTTTACGATGATTTTTTTGTTATGATTGTTCATCTTTATAGTTTCGAATTGCACTTGCAAAATGTTTTTCTCGAATTTCACAAAAAAACTAAAAAAATGTTCATGGAATTTCAATACTCAAGTTATTCATTTGATTGCGTGAAAAGATGTGCGTATTGATCACATATTCACTTTGATATAGTCTTCGTCACAAAATATACAAATTTCTTTTCAGTATACATACATTAGTAAGAAATACATTTTTACATGTGTTCTTGACTTTTAAAAACTACTTTTGCTACAGACTAACTAAAACTAATAAAATTATTATATAATAACTAACAGTAATCGAATTTCAAAACCGGTCCATTGTTAGGTACCAATTATTTACCTCACGCAACCTCTCACGATCTTTACTCGACACGATTTATTCTTTACGATCAATTGACACTTTCTGCCAAAGGATTCTACATTGGAACATATTTTCCTACTCCCTTGCAAAAATGCAAGCTACCAGGAAATTTTCGTCTAATAGTCTTAACTCCAATGGCTTTCAGTTCTTGGACTGATTTTCCAATAATATAGTTACAATAATTCTGAAGAAGGTTAAAACTACTCTCGTACTCTTTACTGATCGATTTATTAATAAGGAATGAATGACTGAGGTTGAAAAGATATTCCAAAACCTTTTCCTCACCACCATCTCAAAATGGCTTCCTGGTTCTGAAAATGCATATGAGCCAGTTCCAAAGATGATTGCCAGGAACCAAATTGAAGAATTAGATAGAAATGAAATTTGTAATCAACTATTGTAATGCGATCAACTACCAAATTGCAATTGGGCGTACAAAGTAAGGGCAATATTGAAAATTCTTCTAGATCTAGTGTCGAGCACTCGCACAAAAGTACCTATATTATTCCGCTAACACCGTAATGATAATAAATTAAATACATTGTCCGACATGCACCTTTAATTCAACCCAAACCTTTTCCCCGGAATAACTTACAACATGATTGGTGATACCCCGGGTTCATGGATTGGCATGAATTGATGAATCTTTCAATTGGATATGTTAAAAATGATAGCTTTGTTGTACACGGATCGTTAACTTTTTTTAAATCAGTAGGATGGGATGCGAATATGAGGGCTTCTGTCCCACTCGTTTGTATCCTTTTGTTTTACTACTGCAGAACGTAGAAAAACTATTTATAGATAGCTATAATCAAGATATTCTACCTTAAAATATATATATGAAATAGTTTCACCAATAGAAGAGCGCATAAAATCCAAATTGGAGGACACGGTATCGCCAACGTCAGTAAGTAACGGCACTGTTTAGTTACATTATCAATTTTAGCAGGAATGACCAAAAATACTTTGGTTGCAGCTTGTTAAGTCATGACAAGTTATTGAGCCCATGCATTGCCCATCATATTATTGAACCCAAGAGAAGGCTGTAGCAACACTTGTTTATCCTGAAAAGTGCCTGATGTTTCTATATCTTTATAATCCACCATTGTCCAGGAATCGTTCGAGTTGTTGGATCCATCCAAGCGCAATTTTATTTTAGAGCCTATTGAAACTATTACGGTTGAAACGCACGTTGATTTCGTGGTTCGAGGGTTTACTTCCTCCAGCTTCATGTCCTTTTTTTTTAAATTATTGGAAGGAAAATTTGAATTTTTTCTTAGAACAAACCTTTTGCTAAAAATACATGCACAAAACTATTTACATAAAAATCGGAGTGATGGAAACTTGAATGATGATTGGTAGTTGCGCCAATATTACCACACATACGTGCAGTTGATGTAGGTAAAGCATGAGAAGTACATGTGATTGACGTCGAAATATTTTCAGTAGTCATTTGAAGAGCATTATGTTACACTGATTCGATTTTAGACCGATTGTCATTAAAAAGATATAAGCATTATATTTAGCCATAGTGTGAAGCTTCAGTTGCTCCGAGTCTTGACTCAGCTTTTATTCGCGCATTTTATGATTACTTTGTACAATAAATTTTGTTTTGTTGACTAAATATTTTATATTGCACGTTAAGGTTCTCTAACTCAACGCTGAAAAAAATATTTACAAGTAGTTATAATTCAAATATTTTACCTTACAATTTAGGTATAAAATAGTTTTAAGTTTTAGAAAGATCAAAAATTACTTACACTTCAACAATTCAGTTGAACTCATTTTGAAATTTAGTTAACTGTACTCATTTATATTAATTCCTAACTATGTCGTATGACACGCGTTTTGTCAAACTAAATATTTGATATCTATATGATAGATATTTCATTTGTATCGGAAGCTCATAAATGTCACATATTGGCTTTACAGCTACGACTGCGCAATCAATCATTCTGATTTTAAACATTGCAGCTCGCTTATCAATAGCTTCTAATTGTCCACGATGGCTATAAATAAACAGTTTGACCATTTTGAAGTATGCTCGAGTGGGCTATTTTTATTTAATCCTAATTAAGTCGTATGTCACGTGTTTCTAATGAATTACATATCACCCAAGGTGCATGGTGAGAGTTATTCATGTTATTTATGAAGCGTAAAATATATTTATAGTTAAGTTAAAATTAAGACCCTTTATTAATGAATGGTATGAAAAATGACTAGTACTTACTATGAAATTTTATTTTATGGTTATAATTGATGCATCAAATAGTTTTAGCTTTAAGAACAGCGCATATGTACCGAGACCTTAAGCCAAAAATTGTTCAGCAGTTAAGTGCTTTCCTCGAATTTTGTATCGACTAAATAGATTTTTTCAAGTCAGGGGTAATGTCAGCGGTTATGACGACGTGAAGAGGTTAAACATTTTCACGTTTATGAAGTAGTTCATGGCTATGTTGTTATACAAATGTGTTGCGTCATCATGAAATTATTTTGAGCAACTTTTGTATTTTAAACCGTGGATGCACATGCACTTTCATAATTTTTAGTCACTAAGATTTGTTAAGTAACTTTTGTATATTTTGTAAATCTATCGTATATTTAGGAGCTCCATTATCCTTTAATAATTAATTATAAAACGATGGTAGTAAAGGTATGCTTGCACTGTGTTGGGAGTATTTTTACAATTAATTAATCATAGATAAAATGGATAATTTTTTTGTGACAAAATTGTTGTTCTACACTTCTTAAAAAAATAATAGAAAATAAAGACTAATATAAAATATAAATTGTATGTTATATAAAATAAATAATTATTGTATTTTACATAAAAATATATTCACAAAAAGTTCTCACCCTCTGCATTATACTTCACCGAGTCACTTCATTAAAAAAATTACATCATTCTTTTGCTTGCATTTAACCATAAGCCTTGCACTTATTTTATATTCGAGATAAAAAAAAGAAAACGCCCTACTGCCAGCATAACAGAAGTCGTTACATGTAAAAATGCCAATTTCAATTACCACCAAATGAATATATTTCATGGGTCAACGCAATTAAAGCTGAAATGTTAAGTTTAAAACTTTCGACAATTCATTGTTGAATGCCTCCTCTGCTATTTATTTCAGGGTTTACATATCGGATAAATAGCATTTTCAACTCATACTTCCAATCAATGCTAGTACAAGATGCCGACGAAAATTATTAAATATCACTCCCTGTTTTGGTGATAGATAGTCAACAGTAGTAAAAGTTATTAAACATTCAAAATTATCTAATTGGCCTAAAATTCATTACGCATACCATTGTGAAAGCATTGTTGAACATTTAATTTCTATTCCAGGCCCAACGCTTCTGATGTTTTGAAATAAATCTACTACAACATGGAAAGGTACATAGTTTCATACATTACAACCACGACACAAGAAGAAAATGCGTATAGTAAATAGTAAATTCAGATAGTAAATTTATTCGTGAAAATTCCATCCATGCATTCCCCAAACCCTACCTACAAAAACAAAATCTTGTACGCTTGATCTCCGATTAGCTGCACTTTTATACTCAGTAGTGCAGAAAGTATTAGAAGATCTACCAGGACAACACCAGTGTACTAACTCCGTGATAAAAATCATTATGTAATGCTGCGGAGCACCGTTTAGAAAGCTCTTACACAGTTTAGAAAGCCATATCATGCTTTGATCATGTATTATGTATTTATGTATGTATGTATGTACGAGACAAATCTCAATGGAAACTGATGACTAAAAAGAAGACACTTCGTGTTATGTCAGATCCAGTTTATGCATATATGAAGGAGATTTTGCAGGGAGAAAACTTACCTGGAAAATATATTTTGTTAACTTATCTGAGCCTGGGACTGTTCTCTGGTACTTAACTTCTGGAAGCAAGAATCACCACCCACGCAACCAAAAGAGGATGGTCCAAGACGATTCTGCATTCACAATGCAGAATGCATTCTGAGTCTGCATTTCTCAATGCACTTGCTCCCCATTTGCATTTGTGTAAAAGAGTTGACCAAACAACTCCAGATCATATAATGAGCCGGGAGAATATTTTTCCACCACCGCAAACATTCTATCCAGCTTGAATTTGATATGATATCCCATTTCATATCCTCCTTACTCTTTAGTTTAATCTTTAAAATCTTGGCAACTTTGTTCTGTCCGATTTTAACATTAGCCTACAGTTCTGTTCTATTCCAAGTCCATTATATAGAAATTCTTGGTCCATTTCGTAACTTTCAATCCTCCCCTCTGGTTTCTTCTTCTGTCACAGTGCATTCTGCTGTAACCACAAAATTATGACTCTTCATTGTACCTCCACAAATATGTTAATCGTCAGCCTAAATACAAACCTGCTTCTCATATTGCCCCTTTCCTCCTATTTTCCATACAAGGGTTCCCTTTTTACTTCCGCTTTAGTCTGATGTCCAGCAATGTATTATACATTTCAATCAAGAAAATATTCTACACTCACCCAAGCCCATCATCTTTGGCAGCATCAATCTCATATCATTATCATATCTTTGTTGAAGAAATGTGAGTTTAAAAAAAGTTACAGTGAAAAAATATTCCGTTTTCCACAGGTGTTGCTCACCAAATAATCACTCAGGGTCAAACCTCCATGCTCTGCTTAAAAGTCTATTTGTTTCTTGTCAGATATAACACAATAGTCCTGTCCAGCTTTGTGTCTCTCACTTGCGATTGACTTGAGTATCATGGCATGAATTTCTTTTACGGCTTATATTTCCATTCATACTCCTAATCATTTTTCAATTGAGTGTTATCGTTTCTTATAGTTTGTCCAGCGCTGGCAGACTGGCAGGTAGTGTAATAATGAATATGTGCATCAAAATTTCCACCAATTGAATAGTGTATCTACTAAATGAATTTCTGATAGCGTTGACCTCATCAAAATTTTAATAAGAGACCTTCTTTGCATTGTGTCATACTCTAAGGGAACATGAACCAGTCAAAGTCGAGCCATAAAGTCTTGAATACTCTCAGTTATTTGTTTACAAAGAAAATTGAAGATTTAATAATTCATTTTTCTGTCATGTCAATTGGACTAAAGAAGTCAATTAGTTAATTCACTACACAATCGACACACGGATGTCTATAACCGCAAGCACAGCAATTAAGATACAAAGTTGAATTGCAATACAATTCATTACATATATTCTATCTTGTATGGAATTTTAAACGTAAACATCCTCACAAAGTTCATAAATGTGAAATTCATTTTCAAAATAAAGTTGGTAAATATTTAATCCTTTTTAAACTACCGCTGCTGAAGACTTTGGCCTTGAATCTTGTACTCTTATCCAGTTTCAAGTCGTTAATATTCGGCTCTGGGGTCACCATACCAAGAGTACCATGACAAAGAATCATCATAATAATACGAATCCATTTCTTCAGACCAGGAATCATGATCATCTGGGCTGCCGTCATAACTGTGAAAACCAAAAGAAACATTGAAAAAATGCATTTATACAGATACATATGGATATCTACCTGCTTGTAAATACTACTTGGCAATTTGTTTTATTTCTGATTAACATACCCCGCAATAGAGATCCCATTATTAAAAAAGTTCCACCCTGCCTCAACGTTGGGCTCATATAAATTGAGTGGAAGGAATACTCGTCTATTACGCCTTGAGCATACCGCGTAACACTCGTTCTTTTCTTCCGGCTCCTGTACTTCAAGTCTGGTAGCATCCAACGCTGTTTGTTGAAGCTCTGAGTTATGTGGCTCCAGGTCCAGTTCGGGAGCAAAGTGACTGAAAGTAGAAATGTGTTGTTAGTCTTCAATTGAAGTGTCCACTACTTCGGGAGAATTCAGTGCAGCTTCTTCTCCAACAATGTTCACCACTTTGGCTCCAGTGAAATTGGAACCTCCTTCAATGGCATGTCCCACTTGCACCTTCTCCTTATCCAGGCAACTATTTTCATGGTAGCTGACATTGACATCTTCTGCTATTCCATGGTCATCTTTGCAGGGCATCTTGAGAGCCTCTTTCCCTTGTTTGGCTTTTGAGATTAATAAAAAGCGCTGTCCACACTTCCGGACATGCTGAGGAAGCCGAAATTCCTTGATAAAAACAAAGTACAAAGAACCACCGAGTTACTACAAAAGATAAATCTAAAAAATAAATTTAATTGAATAGTGTTTTGAAATTTACTTACATGACGAAATGATGTTTATAAAATGGGCATCCCCGGATGCATCTTCCCGAATGCAAAACGAGTGGTTTGGCTAATCCTTCAATTTTTATGGATTTTGTGGCTACTACAGATCTAATAGACTCCATATTTTATTCTTGCTTGATTAACTAGAATTTCAAATTGGCTACAACAATCGGAAACTTTTGAATCCCCTTAGTCCAAATTTGTCTACCCCAACGAAACTTTTTCAACAAATATTTGGCAAGGCTCGAAAAGTGTGAGCGGCTGGGAAGAGAGTCAAACCTCAAATAATTGATAGAATTCCATGTTTCTCAATTCATCAACACCAAGTGGGCTAACCTTCACCTTCAATGTAGGTCGGAGATAAGGTCATCTGAGGATTGATTCCTTTGCTACTAAGCAAATATATACATAGGGCATTTTATTTTGGGGACAAATGTAAATAGTTGTAGTCGCATAAACGCAATTTGCATAGACTCTATTGGTTTGAACGCAATGCCGAATGCTATCCTGCACTATAATTGGCAGAATTGGAGAAACGTTTTTCATTCCTTGTGTTTTCCGTTCTTGGTGTCGTATTAATATATATATATATATATATATAAGTACATACGTAACGTAACGTAATGACTGAATTGAGTACGATGTATTGGGTTCCGGCCGGTTCCTTACAGGGCCTTTTTCCCACAGGTGCCAGTTTGCCTACAAGGCCTTTTCCCCACAGGTCTAGTTCCCTACAAAGACTTTTCCCCACACAACTATTTCCCTACAATTACCTTTCCCCACAAGTCGGTTTCCCTACAGTGACATTTTCCCCACAAGACAAATTTTCTCGTCGTTGAAATACTGACATAGTGAGAAGGAACGAAGGAATCCTTCGGCATGATGATGATCAGAATTCCATTCAAGGTAACAAGTATGTACATATTTACACCTTTTCATTTATTAATATTTTCATGTCCATGGAATCCATAACTTTTCACTAGTTATTCGCTTCATCAATCTTCTACCAAAACACTCATATTATTCATAAAACCTATAATACATAACATTAAATTTGTTTTTAAATTTTCATAAAAATATACAGTTTTTTCCCTTGCATCATCAGTGTAGGGAAATAGTCGTGTGGAGAAAAGGCCCTGTTGGGAACTAGACCTGTGGGGAAAAGGTATTGTAGGGAAAATGGCACCTGTGGGGAAAAGGCCTTGTAGGGAACCGGCCTAGACCCCTTTCACATCGGGTTTTTATCCAGAGTCCAGGGCAGGTTGATTTAAATACTGCGTTCGCACTACAAAAATTGGGGAACAGCGAGTGTGCCATAGAGGAATGAACTGAGCTGAGAATCCTTTGTTGAGCAACACCACACCACAAAATTTTGGAAGCTTTCCCCACAACTCAATCTCATTGAGCACAACGAAACGAGGGAATTTTGAATTTTACACGACAGACGATTTATTGAACGATTGTGTTTTAGTTATGATAGGTATACGTCCCTCCTCTTGGTTGAACTCGATCGAGCTGCTGCGCTGCCAAATGTAGCATTAAGAATAAAGGGATTCAGCATACTCAATCAACAGTTAAAGAAACACACCCCAAGTATTCACAGGAACTTTGCACCTTGAGAATTGTGAATCGAATAATCAAGAATGGAAGGACCAGGACCAGTTCTTAACATCATGGACTTGTTACCGGAGGTGTTGGAAAAGATTTTTGACTTTTTGGAGGATCCCGACGATTTCCTTGCCGTAATTAACACATGGCATGACATCATGGCTTATCGGAGAACAGAGCGGCTTTTTCCTAAGGTTATTTTTTATTACAAAATAGGATTTTGATTCAGGGGTCTTGTTTTGGTTTTGTTGTTCGTCATTCGTTATAATTTTCTTATCTTGTTAAACTATCTCAATTATTATTGTATTGTCACAGGTCCTCCAGGTGCTAGAGAAGGCCGGTGTCCCCATTCTAATGGAACAGTTTTTGACAGTGCGCCAAGTGAGCAGGAAGTGGAAACGGGTTGCAGACACGCAGCTAGACGAAGTTGGTATGATGCTCCTTCAACTCCCGATATACACTTTCAGT
This sequence comes from Orchesella flavescens, assembly GCA_964034955.1. Classification (NCBI taxonomy): domain Eukaryota; kingdom Metazoa; phylum Arthropoda; class Collembola; order Entomobryomorpha; family Orchesellidae; genus Orchesella; species Orchesella flavescens. Next base: position 30,566,124 of record OZ035957.1, read on the forward strand.
ACTTCTGAGGAAATGGACCGATTTGTGAATCACGCCAACTCGCTTCCTCCAGGGGCCAATCCATTTGTTGGAAAATTTATCCGTATAATTGCAGAAGAGCACGGACTCTACGAATCCTTCCTTCATGTTATCCATCAATATGGAACACATATGAAGAAAGTCGCGCTGGAGTTTTTTGTCTCTGATTTTCCCCAACGTGAGTTGATTACCCAGTTAGGACAACATCTACCCAACGTGGAATTCCTGAGCATACGAGGATTCATTGATAACTGGGATCCTGTTGGAGCTGTTGACACACTTCCAGTACTCCCTCGTCTTAATTGCTTGTTCCTGGGAATGCTGGATGGTGTAGCAGGTGTTTGGAATTGGGGACCAGTAGTGCAAGAAGTTTCATATCGGCAGCTAATGTCCGCTTTTGTCTCGACGTATGGTTCTCAATTGGAAACGATGAGGTGCTTACCCCAACTGCTGCGAATCCCTGGCGTCAACGACATGCTTCCAAACCTTAAACAACTGATAACTCAACTGAGCTATCTGCACAATTTGACCCAGGAGGACATTCAAATTTTTTCCCAAGTTGGATGGCAGTTGGATACATTGATGTTCGCTGGTCGTCCCCTTGAGCTTACTGAAGAGATTCTTGGTTTGCTGAACAACTTTACGGATACGTTGACGATTTTACGCTTGAGCTGTCGTTTTGATCATAATTTCGATCTGGGCCCTCTTCTCAATTTTCCTGTTCTCAAACGGCTGCACCTAACCGTCAGTTCAAGATTAGCGTGGATCCCAGTTTGGATGATTGACAGATTTCGGAATTGGGATATTGCTCAGATCTTCCCAAATCTGGAGGAATTGGAGATTGAGGTCGTTGGGATTAACCCGATGCTAGAAATCGATTACTATATTGATTTGATAAGAGAGACCGGTGTCTTCCCAAAGCTGAAGAAACTCGAATTGTACCGTCACCGTCGTCAGTAAAACATTTGTAACTGAATTTGTTTCGTAGTAAAAACCCTTTTGGTAAACAGTTGTTTATTTAGTTAATTAATTAAGATAAATTGTACATCATACAGTAAACTTATAAAGCTAACTAAATCCCCACTTTCCTTGAATAAAAAACTGCTTTTTATAATAACAACATTTTTAACACGACATGATGTTTCTAACTAAGTTAATGCATTGATGATAGCCATGTAAAAACAATAAACACTTTGTTACGCCATTTTTATTATCATGAACAAATTGTGCCAAACACATGAAAAAGGGATGTAATTGAGGGAATGAAGTATTTTTAATTTCGTGTTTTCCATTTTATAATAATACACACATGAGAAAATAGTTGAATGAAAAGTTTTAAAAATTATTCATAGTAAAGATCGTAAGTAAATACGATGGAAAATAGATCCCTTACATAAATCAAGGAGTTACCAATCAATCAACACTCATTGTCACATCATCATTGTTTGTATTGCTTAAAATCTTTTCCATCTCATCTAAAACATAAGATGTACTGATGGAGAATGCAGTTGGACTACTTTCAATTTCTCCATCATAACCTCCAACTTTCGTTGATGGGCCACCGTTAGGATCCTCCTCAAAGTTTACTGTGCTTTGGCCATGTTCATATTCCCCATATTGATAATCGCCGACAGTATTATTCGCTTGTCCTCCAGTCAAAGCGGAGTAGAGGTCGACACTCCCTGCTGCAGGATTTAAACAAGGTGTTTCTAAAAAAAATAAACTGCTAGTAAGCAGGCCAGAGACGTAGCTTAGGTGAGCGTTGAGTGAGCAACTCCAAACCCCCTCCTCCCATGTCCACCAAATCTCCTCCACCACCTCTATCTCTCTCTCTCTCTCTAAACCCACCTTCGCGATCCTCTCCCAACGTATAGTGAAAGCATTCATTCCATGGTTTATGTACAACCACCTGATTCCGAATTTATACACAAGAACATCCATACGGATACTATGCAATTCTTACGTATACGTTTCAGCCAAATCGATGAGTTTCTGAACTCTAACGCCTATAACTTTTGAACCGTTTGACCGATTTGGCTGAAAAGTATTCCCAGAGGTCCTCTTGAGTAGTGCTACGTGTGTACCAACTTTGAGCCAAATCGGTCAATGTATGTGACCAGGAGAGTGCGCACAGACAGACAGACAGACAGACAGTTTTAGTAAAACCATTACTTCGCTGAATACTCAGCTACGTACATAAACGATTTAAGGGTTGCGTTACAAAAAGGTAAAAAAATACACCAATTAATTTTCATCCCAAAATTAAAGAAGTTTTTTTTTTCAACTCACCCAAAAGGCTAGCCAAAGTTGGTGCACATGGGCGAACACCGTTTGAGCTTGTTTCTGGTCCTGTTTGACCATGAGTTTCCCCTTCCCTTCTTTGTCCACCAATTGTGGTCCAATTATTTCCAAGCGGTGAGGGTTTTGGAGGAAGAACCACATTACTCAAAAGCCGATTGTTGGGCCGAACTTTTTTGACATGACGATGAGGTGGGAAATCGGATGGGAGCTCAATCCCCGTTGAAATGGGTTCTGGATGACTGGGAGATGCTCCTCCAGCTGCAACAGCACTAGCATGTGGAACATACCTTGCCTTGACTTCCATCGGTGGCTTGGTACATACATTTTAGACGAATCAAAAATGAACACCTGCACTTAGGTAAGGAAATGTGGAATAAAAATGCAGACTATTAGTTTATGACAATATGACGCTAAGAATTAAGACGACAATTTACAATGTTATGTAGTTTCCTATTCTATGAATACACATGACTGTCTCTAAAATCTTGTTACGGAGCTGGAGTTTGATTGAGCCTACTCGCAACTGTTTAGCTACTTAATTAACTAGAAAGTTTTTGCTAGTTAATATTTTTGTTATTTCTGTCTGCCGTTCCGTTCGGGGGTACGATAGCTCAAGGTACCTTTGACTTTTTAAAATCTATTTTCGCCAATCGATAGCTTAGATCAAATGAGGAATCAAGTTCAATTTTGGACCAAATTGGAGTTACCCTCGGGGGGAAAGGTCATGCCCCCGCATTTTTTTCAAGCGTAAGGTATACCGTGTAGCACATCATTCGACTGCTAATCATCGAACAAGACTTAAGTGTCAAATGTCATCAGTAGAGTGACCGCGTGGATGCGTTTTGGATAGCGTTCAGGATGCGCCTATGATTTTTTTGGATGCGTTTTGAAAATTCTAAAAATAGGTAGTTTTAAATAGAAAAATGTTAATTTTCAAAACGTGGCTAAAGAACCACTTTGATATTATATTTTTCTACTAAATAAACTGAACTGCAAGCTAAATTGGAAGTATGGAATTTTTGGAGAAATTCTGAAGAAAAGGTGAAAACTTGTTATGAAATGGTGATAATTGCATGCTCAAGTAAAAATACTCGCTTTGTTTCGACCATTGTTAGGAAATGGTGCATTTATGATGTAATTTTTTTTGTAGGATGCGAATTTATCAGAAAGATTCGCTTAAGATGCGAATTGACAGAAAGACGCGCTTAAGATGCGTTTTGATTTTTGGATGCGTTAAGATGCGAATTATGCGAATCGAAAAAAATAAATTACATAGTTGAAATCCTCATTAAATGACGATTTCAAAAAGCCTAGTGACCACATATCTCTGGTAAAAGATGCGAATAGGATGCGCAAGTTGCGTTATGGTCACTCTAGTCATCAGTTTTAATTTTTATCCTTCAATTGCTAGTCTGTTAAACTCCTGTATTACCAGGTTTCTTGTAGTTTTAGGTTTATTATATGAGATTTTAAAAATTCTACAATGGAATAGACTTTTTACAATTGAGAACTAATTTTATTTCCAAATTTCTTACATTAAAAATTTAACATAAAAATACAATCCTGTAAGACGTATAATTAAACATGGCTACATAAAAACTAATTCAGTAACCCTCATCGCTTTTATTGATGCAGTTTCCATAACTGATCCCCATCCCTTGAAACGGTTATCTCGTATTTTTGAGGCCGAAGGCTGTCCGCATCAGCAATTGGAAGATTTACAGTCACGGTCTCCAATTTTTGACACAACTGAAAGCAATGTTGAATGAGAAAGCGAGAATTGAGTTCCTCTCTCACTCGTTCCATTTCTCTCTCTACCCAAAAGAAGTCACCATTCAACAAATGCAAACGTTGTAAATTCGGAAATCTTCTTAGGAAGACCTCATGGAGGTAAGTCAGGCGATTTCTATCAGGGTTTTCTGACGGCAACAAGAACCAAATGAATAGGTCGGTCAAACGAGGAAACTCATTGAAACGAGCTATACCTTCGTCCTCCCTTAGTTCCAGTAACACATTCAAATAAAGCTGAACCAGAGTTCCAGAGAAGTTGTTCAGAAACGTGATAATATCCTTCAAAGTTATCTGACGAGGTGAAAAATCATACGGAAAATCAATTGACAAGTGCGTTAGAGGGAGTCGCATTGTTTGCTCAAAGATACCAGAGCTAACTCCACATAATTTGAGTTTAGTAAAACGAAGATGGTTAGTTCCCGACGATGAAGGTAGCTTAAGATGAAGATATGGCTGCCGCTTGCTATCACGATCGTTTGCCATCACAGTTTCCAAACTAATTAGCTGGCTAGAACATTGATCAACTATCCACTGGGCGAGATGAAAACTAAGCAAAATCAGCCGCAAATATTGGAGATTTGGAGGAGGTTTCGCAGTTAACTCTGCACTTGCGTCCCATTTCCGTGTGCCTACTAACGGTTGTGAAATGGTTAGTGCTTTAAGGCTCACTAACTCCTTGAACATTATGCTAATCTGGATTCGATCTAAGGGCATTTTCTCGATCCACAAGGAGGTGAGGTGGCTCCCAAACAACTTGAGCAGTTGAAATGATTTGACTTTAGCAGCTTTATTTGTTTTCTTGTACTCCTCCCATCCAAAGCAGTTAAAATACAGAGACTTGGTTGGAAAGGGAAAAGTCGGGGTGCTCCCTATCTTTGGGAATATTCTCCCCTCTGTGAATCCTCTTCTAAGTTCCCATCGTGTCCAAACGGAAAGGCAGAGATTTTCCAACGCATTTCCTGCTGCAGCTTTCCATTCGGAGTTGACAAGTCGACAATTTAAGACGGAGGCTCGATCATCTAGTTCATCAATTATCTTCTCCAACACCTGTGAGGGGAACATAAATTTGTTATTAGTTAAAAGTTTACACAGAGTAATTGCCAAAATTCATTTATTGTTGATTGTGTATAATGTAAAAAGATCGTGAAAGATTTTACCTCCGGAGGAAGATCATTAATGGTCACTGACACTGACGATGACAAACTCGACTCCGACATGAACGAAGCGACATCAACTCCTTCCGTTTCGGATTTTTTACTGCTGGTACTGGCCATAGGTTCCATTGTGAAACTTTTAACTATCACAATTGACAGCGAGCTTGAAAAATCTATTTGTCTTGGATGTTGGGTTTATCACAATTCTAACAATTGATTTCAAGAATCGCTGACGTTGATAGTTGAACGTATGTGTGATGTCAAAAGAGAGAGTGTGTTTACGTTGTCTTGCTCCTTCTCCTTTGTAATGTCATTTGAAGAAGCCGCCGTTTTTTCACGTAGTACATACGACTGAACAAAGAAGTAGTATGATCTGAGGCTTGCATACTATTGAATTGCTGACTCGAAAAGAATGAGCCCAAAAGGCAGATAAGTTGCGCAATATTATATGCTGCCTTTTTGTTTCACGTGTGGTTTTGTTTAGTTATATGTAGAAACAAGCCCCGAATATTGGGCATTTGTTAAATGTAGAAATACTAATAGCCATTATGTTTTGTTATCTCGCTTACCATCATCAGCTGAATGATTTAAGTAATAAAAATTAAGAAGTTGATGAGGAAATGGAGGCATATCAAAATCGTGAAGTTTACGAACATGAATGCACCATTTACTAAAGATTTTCAAATTCACGTATCTGCAGGAACAGTTAAGGGAACCTATTTAAAAATCAGTGTGTAAATGTTGTCTTGACGTTAAGGGACAACGTAAAACCAGGGCCTATCCTAGGCTAACAAATCAACCCCAACAAATGAAGTGAAGGAATTTTACTGCTATAATTTTGTATTATTTTTCATAGCAAAATTCAAGATACACGTACGACGATGCTTCGATTTTATGGCTTAGCATTTTATGAGAATTAACTTAGCATCTCATTATTGTAATGAAATACCAAGAAAATGTTAAATTAATACATTACACTAAGTAAGTGAATATCATCTAGGATGAAGCATGAATTTTTATATGGCTATAGACATTTTCTTTTGTCGCTATGTATTTATTTTTTTTATAAAGGTTTGGGTTTAGATACTTCACGCGATGATATTGATCGTGCATTTTAAATCTCTACTATTACTCTAAGATTACATACTTATAAAATATTCCACTTGGTCATATCTGGGATATGTAAATGCTGTATTTATGGTGTCCAGTCACTTTCCCAATATGCAAACATGTACATTTACGATAATATCTATTCAAAATTTAAAACTTTTACCAGCTTGTGTACTATTTAATGAATGCAAATTCTTAGTTTTTTCTCTTAAAAGTAAAGAAAGTCATGTTACTGAGTTTTAGTTAAAGTTGTAAATCATCATCTCGAGAATTTGGGGTAAGAAATTGCTTGTAGCAGGCGTGTAGCAGACAGCAGAATGAGATAAACTAGATTTACAATGATTACTGTCCAGCCGAAGGTAATTAAGACCTCGGCGCAAGGTACTTGTATTAGCCGAACCATCGAGCGTGGCTGCAACTTTGGGGGCTTTGTGATACTCGCGGCTATTGGCCGGGTCTCCATTACCTTCGGCTTAACTTGACAGAACATGTTTGCCCTCATTTGTAATAGCTTGAAGGGAGACAAAGCGTAGCATCAAGTATCGACTAATGGTGGGAAAGAGTTTGGTAAAAAAAGTCAAATATTTCTTACTTATAATAGTAGATGATTTTCAGTGACAATTGATAAAAGAACGTGGAACACGTAACACGTAGAAGTGGTTTTAGTTCGAAAGTTGTTTCACCTCCAACGATCACGGTCATAATGAAGGTCACAATTGCAAACAATAATTTGGGAAGTAAGTTAACGTAGGCATAAGTTGTAGGCATGCTACTTGTTATTGATTATGTGTTATATGTATTTATTGTAGTTTAATATTTAAGTCGTTGTTCATTCATTGTTTACATGGCCAATGGTTAGTCTAATGTTTTAATTTCATTTTAATTTGCAGTCTGGTGTCGGGTAATCCACGCATTAACCCAAATTGGAGATGAGGAAATTCATTTTGATGGAAGTGATGGGATCTTAACCTTGTCCACGGTTAATGCGTCAATATCCAACTCCGCAACTGTGTTGTTTTTTAGAGACTTTTTCACCAAGTAACTTTACAGCAAGCTTACAAAATAAGCCATAATTATCCTGTTTTGATATTGATGTATTATTGATCGATTACATTTTTTTACTTACTTATAGTTTTCAAATGAATGTGGACAATGACGACTCTGAGCGAATCGGTATACCTTCCAAAACAATCCTGAAACCTTACCGGACGTTGAAAGTCGCGAAGAGTTATTTGTCATCGGAAATCACATTCAAACCGAGGGAAGACTTTGTCACTGTGATTTCAGAAGGGAAGACCCACGTTTCCACAACCTACAAATTGGGTGCTTCAGAAAGCTTAAGCGATATTCAAGTTGATTGTGACCCCCATGCTTTTAAGAGCTACCTTAAGGTGGATGCAAAGGTGATGTCAAGTTGTCTCTCCAATTTCAACCATATGAAGAAGGGACTGGCGGAGCTCACGTTGAAGATTCAAGGACAGAAAGTAACGCTGAAGAATAGCGTGACCAATGTGGCCAGAAAAGGTACAAATTACTTGCAACAACACATGGCAGCCAAAGCCAAACAAAAACTTCATTTTCATTCGATAAATCAATTTTTTAAAAAAAATTCTAGATGGAACTGTTGTGACGGAGTATAGCCTAACATCCCACGAATTCAATGATTTTGAGGTACAAGACAATGAAGTTGAGCTTACGTTTGGTTTTCGAGAGTTTAAGATCTTTACTAATTTTGCTGAGCAGCTGAAGCTTCCAATGACGATTCATTTTGAGACGCAGAACGAGTAAGCAGCGTAAATATCGTATATTAGTTGAAATATTTCATGGTTTTATAAATACTCACGGCAATCATTTTCCCAACTTTTCAGTCCTGTAATTTTAACTGTGAAAACGGACATATTTGACGCCCGACTTATTTTGGCTACCCGGATAAGAGATCCTCTTGAGATGTCAGGCGCTGTACGAACCCAAAGCAGTGCCGGAAGCAATGGAAGGATTAGCAACGTACCTTCTCTGAACTCTGGAACACCATCACCTCGTAATATACTACCACTAACGCCGATTGAAACCAATCGTAGAATGGAGGGTCGTGACACTATTAACGCTGAGCCGAGTTTAAGTAGTTCAGAACAACCTCCAGTGAAGCGTCCAAGACCAAGACCAACTGAAGCCGAAGCTGCGCTATCACCAACACCGTCTGGTAACCTAGCGGATCGCACTACTTTGGTGATGGACGAGAACCCTGTGACACCTTCATTCGCCACGGCACCAGTTCAAAGAATGGATAGGAGTCAAAGGAGAGTGAAATCTATAGGTTACAGATCTCTGCAAGCATTTTTTAATGCACCACGAGTTACGCAAGAGGAGTATTTTAGGTCTCTACCTGGACATGATCAAATGTTGTGTCCGGAGACGGACAGTGACGAAGAAGACGCTGACAGTGAAGACGCATAATTAGTTATGAATCTGTATCTGTTCTACAATTAATGTACTTTGAAATGAATAGAATTGTAATTTTTGTATTTTATGTTTAGCTGACTTTATTTCTGTTGACAAATCTGTTTGAATCTATTATGTAAATCGTTTTCGAATTTATAAAATATTAAATGTGTACTCGTCACTTCCAACTTCAAGAAGAAGAATCATTTTGTTTAATATGCTGTTTGTAAACGTCATCATTACCTCCTTCTTTGTTGCGAGCAACTTCAATCGCCAGAAACTGCACACGCGCAACCAGTATAGTGTTCTCTTCGAAATATTCTTGATTGGCCTTCAGTCTTAACAGTGTTCCAAAGCTGAAGTCCTCCACATTCTTTAGTTCCTCACAGAATTTTCTCTATTTCTAGAAAGTTTAGAGTGGAACATTTAAGTTTAAGTTTAAAAAAAACTTTTTGAGTTAATGGTAACGCTTATACAGGTTTGGTAAAGTCAATTATTGGTTTCTTACCTCCTTTGCCTCCGGGGATTTCAAAGAGTCCTCTTCAACAAATTCAATTTGAAATTGGGAGAACTGCTCCCGAAACTTTGAGTATAGTCATCATCTTTACACAGTTTGAGCAATTTTGGGTCCATCAAGAAAAGTAACTGCGTAAAAGCACATAGTAATCAATCACCAATTGAAAATAGAAACTCAACTCATGACTTAACATAAGAAAATTATAAGATTGCGTTTTAAACACACATTGAAGTGGATTTCAGCGTGCTTAAAAGCCTTGACAGCCCACATAGTCTCCACATTTGGCAAAAGCACAAAGACAAGACAAATTATAGATTGGGACTTGACTTAATCTAAAATCATAAACTTCCAACTTTGGACTTACATCATTCATGTACTTTTTAGCTGGTCTGTTTAGATAAGAAGCTGCTTCCAGTGCAGCACTAGCATCCTACATAACAAATTAACAAAGTATTTTGTTAAAACATTTGTCATTTTTAATGCTTCCATCAAAACAATCAATGGGTGTTCGGATTCGGTTGGATTGAATTTGGACAGTGGTCAACACACCAAATCCCTTTTACAAAAAATGATCTGGCTCTATGCATTGCCTAATATTAATGTCATGGGAATTTATGCAAGACAAATCAGGCCAGTCCAGTCCTTTTATTTATGTCAATTTTATTATGTCCAATTTGAGCAACTGACTGACTGGTGTTTTTAGAGATCTCAATAGTTTGATTTGGTTTGACAGCCGCAACTTACAAGTTACAAAATGTAATTACTCATTATAATCGTAATCATTGCGTGGCTGAATTTCCAAAGTCACGCTGGGGTTATCAAAAACTTTCAAAAATAGTATCACTGAGCTAGTCTCACCATTACCTTCATTTTGATGTATATTAACCTGTATCTCACTACTCATAAAAATTGACCTGACCTGTGACCCAGGAGTTCCCCTGAACCGATTTGACTCATCTTCGAACTTGACCTTACTTTTGACCCAATATAGTGATTAGTGAAAACAGAATTCAAAAAAGTGAAACCGTTTTTGAGTTATCGTATATACAGACAGACGACATCCTGAGTCTTTTCAATGTATACCTAAAGGTACATAATAATCAAGAAACGAATGAAAGTCAATTTTTACTTCAAAATACCCCTCTAGTTTTTTGGTACACAGATTCCAACAATTATTCACAAATATTTGGTATCTACAGCCATTTACTTCTTTCTTCGAAGCATCTTCAAAGTTGTTTACTTCACGTTCCTACCTTTACACATCGTTCTGAAAGTGTTCATGGGTATTTTCAAGAATTAACTGTCAAGCAAATTTTAAGATTTTGCTGTCCTCCGGACTTTATATTATATATGCAACCACTGAATTCAATAGTCATAGAAAACAATATTGTAAACGGAGTGTACTCAACGGCCATATCCCCATCAATTATTATTGTGGTAGATCATTTTGAAATTTCAATTACGGATGGAATCCGACGATATAAAGGTGCTAGAGGTTTTCAAAGAAAAGTCCCTAAGTACCTCGTAATTGGTAGTAAAAATGTAATCACTGCAAGCAAGCAACTAACTGTAGAAAGTTTGGTACGGATTTGGGAGAAATCTTTACAAAGGTCGATGCATCAAAAACAAATTGAAAGAAATGAGGGGAATTGCAATAAATTACTAAAGGCCGTTACCATTTCAACGCTAAGGTTGGAACCATATTTTTGGATGACATCCTGCCTGGACACAATTTACATGAAAAAAATAAATTTTTCAGTGCGCCATGTTGTACTGTGACAGCCCTTTTCATTTGAAAGCATAAAACATTCAAAGTTTGAGACCAGAGTTATTATTCCAAATACCTGTGAATTTTTTTGGGTTTCGCTACTTAACAATGGTAAACATGAATGTTATAATTCAAGGAGAAACGTTGGTTGATTTTAAAGACCTATTAAGCCCTTTTTCAGGGATCGTATGGCTATTGTCTTTGTTTTCGGCTCTGCTAACCTCAGTTCAACTTTTTGACGTGACGTGAGGGGCCTAAAGAATGGTCTGGACTTTGGTTTCCGAGACGATTTTGGAAAAACGCAAGTTGAAGTGCTTGCTGTAGTATGGAGTTTGTATGCGGCATTATGCTTTATCTGCTTTGTATTCTTTACCGTAGAACGTGTGCACTATTTGGGTGCGTAAATTTGCCGTAAAGTCAATTTACAGCAGTACTACTGTGTGATTTGTTTTTTTGTTTGATGAGTGTTATAGATGTTGATACAATCAATTGGTTGTATGATTGCCGTGGAAAATTGAAACTAAAAATACCTTTAATACTTAAATTTTTTGCATCTACAAATACATATATTACATTTCTTCAAGGTTGTGTAACCCACATTAGTATATTTCCTAAAATTTATTACTCCAAAGTTCAGACAAAAGTTACAATAGATACATGTAAATGTTACAGGTGCATTACACATTTTACAATTTTTTCATTGTTCGTTATCAACAACGTATATCGGAATCATGTAATTAAACATGAATGTTAGTCTTACTAACAAAATGCTTCAAAATTACAGGGTGTTCGTTTCAAGTGTTATCATTTTGAAGCCACTGCCAAAGAGCCGCTTCTTTGGTAAACACAGAAAGCAATACACCATTTTAATCAAGGGAGTCTGCTCTTCATTTTCCGCTATCGGTCATTGCTTTTGGTGAAGCCCTGCCTGGACACCTGTCACTTGAAGTGGAATCGCTCATTTTGCCCTTTCCAAGCCCATCCAAGATTTTTGGTTTTCATCTGAAAAACTTCTGCTGCAAGTACCCAAAGCCAAAGAAATCCATGGGACTTGCGTCAGGGCTTTTCACAGGTATTTTTTATTTGGGGATGATGGTTATTCCTGTATTTTGATTCACTTAGTTGGCGTACGCAGCGGTCAAACGCGCAGTGTGCGATGTTGCGGCATCTTGGTGAATGAACACCTTAAAGGTGTCCTCACCAAAAAGTTTTGGAATATGAACCTCAACTAGAGGTTTTAAAACATGCTCAGTGTATTAGTGAGCATGAATTTTTACCTTTGGGGGTACCCTGAAGGCAGGTAGGACACCCCTCCCACTTATAGCACCCACCACCATGACTTTATCACTAAACTTTTCCGTTTTTTCTATAATGAGGTTCTCCACCTCGTAACTTCTGCTTAGCATAACAAATCTTCCTCTTCCCGTTCCAGTCATTGAGGAAAAGCGATGCCGCATCAAATGTGACCACGAACTCGCTCTTTCCACCAGTTAGGTGCTCCTCACAGAGGCTTCTACAGTTCGACTTCCGGTTTTGCACTATGACTGTTTTTCAAGACATGGACGTCACTTTTCTGAAGGTTCGTTTCCTCAAATCTTCTTGAATTTTTTTGTTAATTGTAGAGGAGGAAACTAGGCACCTTTTAGTCATCTCACGTATAGGGGGCGGGTTCTCTTTCTTGGTAAAAAGGTCGACCTTCCTGATCAAGGCTTGATTCCGCTTTCTCTTGACTGCATTCCGGGGCGGTGTGGTGGCTCCAACCGCATGCGCAGCTCTTCTTTTTCCCCTGCAATGGATTACTTAGTAAATTTATTGCCTCGACACGTTAATTCCATGCACTTTTAACGTTGAAATTATCTTAATCTGGGCGCAGATACTCTTGGAAAGCTCCAAAATGAGCGATTCCACTTCATGTGACAGGTGTCCAGGCAATGCTTCACCAAAAGCAATGACCGATAGCGGAAAATGAAGAGCAGACTCCCTTGATTAAAATGGTGTATTGCTTTCTGTGTTTACCAAAGAAGCGGCTCTTTGGCAGTGGCTTCAAAATGATAACACTTGAAACGAACACCCTGTAATATATTCTTAACACAACATATGAAATTTATAAGTGCACCTAATCCTTAAAAAATGCAAGTTTCATCGTCATCAAAACTGTGTCTTGGGTGTTAAATATAATTACAGACCAAAAGTGAGCTTTGAATTTGGGTGTCAAAATTCCAAAACCTTCAGCTGGAAATCCTATTGGGCGGAAGGTTCTTAAAACCCTTCTTCGAAGGGAATTTCGGTAGCATCCGTTTCCCCCGCTTTTGATCATCCATTCTCTTAACATCTCCTCGCTCTCCTTATATGGATAAATTGCAAAAGGAAGCGCCACTTCGATGACGAGCACAGTACTTACCGCAGCAAATGGGGCAATCCAATATGCCATCGGGCTCAAACATTTCCACCCTATTGAGGCTCCACTGAAACTAAACACTGCTATGAATTGACCACCGTGTATCGCTACAAATAAAAGCTTCCCACCCACATGATTTAGAAGATTGTGAATCGCTTGCAGTTGTCCATATTTCTTAATTGCTGAGGTGAGATTTGTTTTGGATTCTATGTGAATGTAGGTGACTGCTTCGCCAATCATTTTTGCCATGAGAATCATATTGATAAACACGCATCGAAATGTTCGACATCCTTCAATAGCACAAATTCCAATGAGAGTGCTGCTAACAATGCTGAGAAATATATGCAAAGCCGGACTTCGCTGATTAAATGGGAAAATATGTTTTAATGTTACTGAGAAACATTCTTGCTGAGCAAACAATGTGGATGGTCCGATTATTATTGCTCCAAAAGTGAATATTACAATCCAACTTGAAAGAATAACTCCAAGTTTATCTCCGTTGCCAGTTTTGATTATTTTTGCAATTTCTAAAAAGGAAGCAAAGACTTCAAATTTAAATCCTTTAAATTTTAAATTAAAATATTTCAAAATTCTGGATACCTCTTTTGATGTCTTTAAAAATGCCACCAACTGACAAGTTTCGATAATCAAATTCTATACTCTGAAATTGTCGAATAAAATCCAAAAGTAGCATGTAATACTCAATGAGAGTTTTTATGTATGGATATACAACCAAATTCAATCCAATATGAAGGGTGCATACTGCGAATATCATTACTGCATAAAACAACTCATCGATTCCAATTGATTGAGGGTCAAATATTCCTTTTCCAATAATAAGGTAGAGGCTAAACACAGGCCACAAAATTCCTGACACAAATATGCTGACGGCATTTTGCCACTTCAAAACCCAATCAGCATTCCAGTTGTTGGCATTGAAGTCCCATTCAAAAAAATATTTTGTGCAAAAATATTTGTTGGATAGGTGCTGGTTCAAAGCGGGGGCAAGGAGGACTCGATTTGAAATCATGTTTGGGACTGCCAGGAGATGCTAACCTATTTTTGGTAACCCACAAGAATCCTAGATAATAATACTTTATTGTAAATGTTATTTTGATACGTATAATTGGTTAAACATTGCAATTAGCAAGTAGCTTAAATGTGCGTTGTACTTAAGAATCGATGATTGTTTTATATTATGATATTTCTAGTAAGTTTGACGAGTTTGTTCTAATACATTTTAAGTACTTAATTGACTTAATAATGCCTTGTACTTCTACAGATGGCTTTGTGGTTAATTTACGTTTTGTTTGGTTTTGAAATAATTTTTTAGGCATCCATTTAAACGTGTACTTAAAAACTTGCTTGAACATATCACCCATGGTACGGATTTGTAACGGGGTTGAATCACGATTTTACTGTAATCTGAGTTCCATTTCAATGGAAAGGGATACATGTAGCTGTACATTAATTGTTGAAGTTGAATCACAGCAATTTGAGTTTTGATCTAACATTTTGATCCGGGACCCTTGTCGGAACAGTTGTGTACTAGTCAATGTTGGTATATACACTAATGCAATCTTTCAAATTAACTGAATATTTAGACAAGCATTGATCAAATTAAATAAATGTCAAATGCGTATAAACGGTGAAAAGGATTTCTCTTTTCAAGGTTGAGAACGATAGTTTCCGGGTTGATGCAATAGGAAAACGATTTAAACCAGGGACATAAAATAAAATTCATAAGCAACATCTGTTAAATGCCTAAGACCAGCGATTTACTACCAATAAGTTGATTAGAAAGTATAACGCGGAAGTTTGGAGAATATAAATTGAATGGCATTGAATTTATTGTTGATGGCGGAAGTGAAAATGGTTTTTTGCAAATGTCAGTCAGGACTCTGTGTACTTTTTAACTTTCCCATATACGTATGGTGCTGATATCGCATTTACATATGATGCATTATATTTGTCCCATTTTTTTAAAGTCTGAATTGTCCACTTAAATTGATTTGCATTAATTGAGCCATACTATCAAAATATCATTGTTGCTACATTTTTAGAAACGAAGCCTTCCCAACAGAGAATTGTCAAGTATTATTTCGACTATGAAGGATAGCTGGGTGGCGAAGTATTTGTAGATGTTATGCTTTCGTTATAGAATTAATATTTTTATTTTTGGTGCTTTCATTTACAGGTTTTGTATATAATTTTAACAAAATCATATCCATTTGGGTGGCTTACCAAAAGTTTATATTATTTTATGAACAATATTTTTAAGTGGTCATCAAAAGCAAAGTGGTATTACTGAAATCCATTAAAAAATTAAGTAATTTGCAAGCCTGACGAAAATAATGATAGATTTTTAAAACTTATGAATTTAAATGAAACCGTAAGCTGATGAGGCAAAGAATGTATAATCTAATCCAGCCATCGCAAATGTCACAACTCTCAAGTTAATTCTCCAAATCCAGCAATTTGTGGACAAAACCGACAATTTTCCTCTGTATTCAAATTACACTGGGTAATCTAAGGATTCTTAATTTAACCCTGTTATTATTTTAACAACTCCTTTTACCTAAAGCACTTTTTATTATTTTAATATTTTAACATTTAGAAATATTTGTCTACGTTGCTACAAAATGATTTTTTAGATTTATTAGTGTGAAAGGAACACAAACATAACAAATGGGAACAATTTCAATTGCTCCAATTAAGAAAAACATTTGAGAATTGGAATTTAACATTTAAAATTGAGTTTAAAAAAGTACAACAACGTTTTATAATTTCAAGCTGACTAAAACTGAAGTTAGAAAGTCCAAATATTGATCAAAGAATTCCAAAAATGTGCTCTTTCTCACCGTGTAGAAGGGATGAGCCGTGTTCAAAGTCAGAATCCTGCAACTTGCTAAAACTTTGCTGAAGTAGGAACGCCGATTAGTAAGTTTCTTGCCTTTAGTAACAAAAGTCTCACTGATATCCACCATTTCTCCGATTTTTGCGCATTCAAGATAAACAATCAAAACAACCACAAAAATCCCGCTAATTGGAATGGTGAGGGCTAATGGCCCTGCAGCCCATAGCAATTCGGGAGACGTTATCAGCAGATAACTCAACCCAACAAGTACCACCATTAGACCAACATGATGACCCGATATCAACAGAGAAGAGAATATTTCGTTGACCAAAACATTGAATATTTGCTGCGTCCGATACATTTTGACCATTTGGTTTTCATCCAGTTGACCAAATGATTTAGTTTGAAATTCATATTGAAATTTACCATCATTCCTGTTACAACTGCTTAATTGAGCTCGGTGAGGTATCAACGATGTCAGGCAAATTTCAGAAGTCCAAATGTACATCAATGGCAGAATCAGCAAACCAAAGGCAGCACTTGCCCCTGCCATCATGCCCCACATTATTCCAAGTATGAAAGGAACGTGTTGAATTTCTGCAGACATTTCTACTTCCAGCCAATCTCGCAAGAAGTTGTGAATAGGCTCGGCATCATTAAGAACGAAGGCTCCGAGTAACAACGGTAGAATTGTAGTTGCCAATCCAAGAAAGAATGAGAAATTCTCTGCTTCCCGGATCGCTCTTTTCTGATCCATGTCCGATTCTAGCTGTTTCTCTTTCATCATTTCTTCTATACTCAAGGAATATCGGATCAATTGGATCTTTACGTATCGTAAGTTTTCATTGCAAGAAAGTACTCGAGTAGCTGCAATCAGGATCATGCCACTGGATGAGCTTAAGATCAGTCCGCCTATTCCTGTTGGGAGCTTCACGGGATTCAGCACCCATTTTCCGTCGTCTTCAATGTCATTACCGTTGTCAAAAAGGCAGCTTACTGAATACAATGCCAAAATAAGTGGGAAAATTGAGCCAATGTATGTCAACACAAAGGCATTCCACTCTAAATATATTGAGGGACGTTTGTACTCATTCGCCACTGGATCCCAGTCTAATGTTGTGGCAAAGCAGATGTATTTCATTACTTGGATCCGCCAGTATATAACCTTCTTTATGAAATTTGTTATGATCATTTTGAAAATTTTAGGCTTGACCACAACAAAACAGGACTGTGTTATACCATGCAGGTTTCGTGCAACTGTCCTATGTGAATTAGAAAATACAGAAATAAGAATAAATTTTCGTCAAAATTTGATAAAAAATATTCAAATTTCCGTCTTAATTGAAGGAAATTGCATTTTTTCTCGATGTAGAAGACATTTAACTGCTGAAATTCAATTATTGTTCTGAAATGATGAACCTTTTCCTTAATTTATAGTAACCGGCATACCAATTTAACCGTGTTTTTCATCAACATAAACGATAAAAATTACATTTGCTATGGCTGACAATATTTTCCATAGTTTTCTAAATTGTGACTTTTTTGTCGACGTTGCAAATTTTCTTTTATAAATGCACTTTTAATCAGTAAAAATACTCAAATATAAAATGAACTAACGATTAGTTAAATTACGGATCAATTACTCTACTCACATTACATGCACGTGACATAGTAAATGAAGCCATATTCTACTATGATTGCTGAGTTTTCCATTTTGACAACTCAAGTGTAATAATTGTTGAACATTTTTGCAAAGTATTTTGGCATTTGAAAATCCGGTAGATATGTGAACTGCTTGTACCGTGTGTTTCAAGTTTGAATTTTTTATGCTGAACGTGAATGTATTCATCAAATATACGATCTGGGTATGTTGATACGTGGGAAATAGGGGCATTGTAAAAATTTTGACAAAAGGGTTGGTTTTTATCGAGGACTGTTTGATCGATTGACCTGAAATTTCGTATGCAGGTTCCAATCAAGATCCTTCTGAGGTGTTCTAAAATTGGAGTTGAAATTCAAAATAGAACGTCGGGAATTTATTGGCTTACTTGTGAATTCAAATGATGAAAACTAATAAATAATAATCATAGGATCATCAAAGAATATAGTTTTAAAATTTTACCCCAGGGGAACGATTTTTGATTTTTCAAAAATATCAGATTTTTTCGATGTCTTTCATGTGTTAACTTAGTTTTTGAATCCAACTTTTAGTTCCTGAGATATGCCCCTCCCCTTGTTTCAGTCCCAAGCAAAGGGAGGGGCATGTCTCAGGAACTAAAAGTCGGATTCAAGAACTAATTTGACCAGCGTGTTCCTGAGATCAAACCACTATGGGAAATCAGTACAAAGTTAAAATTTAAAAAAATAATCCCCAGGACTGAAATAAACCGGGTAACACAGGATTGTGAACTTGTGAAAGAACTAGCAATTTAGGGTTTAAAAAAGAAAACTGATGGCATTTGACCCCTAAGATAACATCCAAGGTTAGTGCCCATATCATGGATGATCTTATTCCATGATTAGCTGTCGAATGATATGCTTGCTACACTGTATACTTGACGCTTGAAAAAAAGAAACCTCATGACTTGTGTTCCTGAAGATAACACTCGAGATAAGAGCTCATATTATGGTTGTTAGTCTTCTCTAATATTTAGCTGAGATGGCGTATTTGAAATGCTTAGAAAATATTGCATATTTGATATGCATAGAAAGAGATGTCCTACTTGACATGCATACAGTATACCTGACCCTTGAAAAAAGAAAGGTTATCATGACATTTGACCCTTAACATAAGTATATTGTTAAACTATAACTATTCATTCTATAAGGTATTCAGTAAGGTATTCTCATAATTGTCGTTCATTTATTCTACTTTTTTATTTTCATAATTATTTGATGAGAAACTCTTGTGTCAGGCTTAAATTTGCCTCAACAGGTTCATTATTGAGTATATGCATCAAATTTTTTTTAGTTATCTAGACTTTTTGAAAAGGTAATAAAATTATTATTTAACTAAAGTTATTCTTTAAGAAATGTTGGCCATTGAAAATTGTCGAACAAACATTCAAATTTAAATATTAGAACCTCTGGAAGTATTCAGTCTTGATGAATAGTAAACACTATTTTATCTCATCAATTTCCAAAATTCTTATTATACATACGTACGACGTTGTGATGTAAACAGGATTTATAATCTTAAATATCTTATCACTAGTAGTTTTCTGTTGTTTTAAAATGTTCTATTTCAACCCAATTTAGAGTTCATATCTATACAGTTTATGACTGACGTATTTTTAACCATTAAAATTGCAGCTTGTTCTGACGTTTTTTAAAAAACTAATAATGAAAACATCTCTCAAAACAAAGTTGAATTTCACAACTACTTACATTTCAGACAGTATTAATTAGGACAGTTAGAAGGTGATATGTGAGGTTTGCGTGGAAAGAAAAACATTGTCTCTGATACCTAGGCAATTTAAACGAACATATGAAATTGTATATAGATCTTTTTAGCCCACCATGTTGCCTCGAATACATAAATAAACTCATAACGACTTATACCAAATATAAAAAGTCAAACTCGGAACGATATAATTTTCACCTTCTACTCATTGCAAAGCAACATGTTTTTGGCGTGGCATTAATTAGCAAAACATTCAACCACAATTGATTGAATACAAAATGAAAATGTCGGAAAATTTGAAGTATAACCTGTTACCTATCATCCTAAAACCGTATGGAACCAAATTTCAGGTGGAGGTTAAATCTAAACATGAAGATTTATATACCGCTGATATACTCATTTATATTGAAGGTGTCAATCTTTAGTCGCGGTTTGTTTTTGATGAGCCAAATAATTCAAGAATTTCCCCGTTTTCCAATTTCATTAACAATTATATCGAAAATTTCCAGCCATTTTACTAAAAAAAAGGGTATGCTGTTGAGGATTCAGCGATGCCTCACATGACTTTCCTGGTTTGAGTTGGCATGAATCAAGTGGTGTGAAAATCAGGCTGATTGACAGCCTAATAAAATAATTTCTTGTTCCTATAACGCAGCTGATATACCAGAGCTAAACCCAAATTCGATTGTGGATTGAATCGTTGAATAAATTTGGTGGCGCTTCATTTAACCACACCACAAACCACATTATAAATTATCCAGTTTAGAGCTAATGCCTACTTCGTTCTTTGCGGCTAAACCTAAATAAGTTATTGGCGAGGAAAAAAATTCGCACAAACAAAACGCCGGCTTTTGCGATGTATGAGTTAAACTATGGTAAATTTTCCAGCATTTATTATTAAACATTCCACTCATGGATGATTGAATACATCATGGAAATTCAAGATATACAGGGAAATAAAATTGACATTTATAAACCGACGATTCTGACTTCCCTGCCATTTGAGTTGAACATAAAGTCCCCATTACTTAAATTTGAGGGACTGGTCGCGCAAACTCATGGTCTCCGATTTCGCTGAAAATTTGCAGGAATATGTATTTTGATGCGTAGATTACGAATCTGAAATCATTAGATCTGATGAAAAAAATACAAAAGATCTACCAATGCATTCAATTGTTGGTCCAAGCCTTTAATGAAGTACATGCCTCAAGTGCAATGATAAATTTGCTCATGCCTCTGTCCGCCACTCAAATTTTATGCATTTACACAATTATACGGTCAATGGATATGCCACTACTCATGTTTCTCCAGGTTATTTTGGAGGTGACAGACTCCTATCTGATAATTTTTGCTGTATATGGATGTGCTGGGAACTTGTACAGTTCCTCAAAAAGAGTCATTTCGGAGTTAACTAGCAAAAGTCGGTTAACACGAAACAAGATGGTGGTCAAACAAATTGGCTCTCTTCGAAACCTCCGAATAGAGTTTGGAAGTTCAAACTTCATTGAGGATGCAACTCCACTGATGTTTATGAACTTTAATGCTGGTCGCGTTGTAGACTTGCTACTGCTTAATTAGTTTCGAATGAAATAGGAATATAGGAAAAAATAAATTATAAGTAAAAAATATTATTAGAAATTACTATAAGATTGTGACTTGCTTTTCAAAAGGAGTAACTTAATATTTAAGACAATTAGTTTTTATTGTTTGTGCTTCTTTTTAATTGATCTAAATATTAATTTTCATTTTGTTAATAATTGTATATAATTATTGATTTTTAAAGTACAACTATTGCTTTTATATAAATATCGTAGCGTAGCCATATAATATAAACGTAAATAAGATACGGTATTCAAATTATTAAAATCATTTCTAAAATTGTCCCCATTAAAAAATAATTAAAATTGTATGGTTTGAAGGAGTCGACATGTTTCTCGAACTACTACAGTTATTTTTTCTGGATAATAATGTTAGGGGAAACTGGACTGTGGATCTGCTTTTGCTAAATGGTTAGTATTAAAGAAGAAAGTTGATACATTAGTTGAAATTTAATATGTAATTTAAAATAAAGAATTGTATGTATTATACGTAGCTAAATTAGATTTTGAAATGATACAGCGTTTAATAAATTCCTCGTGGAAAATCAAATGGATAATGTTGTTATTAAAATTGGAAAGCTTTCTCTGTAAGTTATGTAAAAATACTAACAATTTTACTGTATTCAAATTTAATGCATTTTAAGCTTATTTCTAGTACTTGGCGTAGAATTGCATATTGTTTTCCTAACGAGAATTCACAGTTTTATCCGTGTATAAATTATTTATTTTATCAAAGTTATCGTTTACGATTTTTTTGCGGTACTTTATATAATTCAACCACGTTGGATTTGTTGGTTTTCAAACCTTTTATATTTTATGGACCACGTCCGAAAATTAAATCTACTTCTTATTACTATCTTTAATCACCGGCGTCTGACGTGGCAGCTATAAAGTACAGGCAGACTGTCAAAATAGAGAGAATAGGAATGCTGTGCAGAGTTTGGCAAGGCACAGTGGGCCAGTGGCCATGTGCCCAATGATTTTGGTGTGCTCGGTGACGAAGTGGCCGTGTGCCCATTAATTTTGTATTTAAAAAATACTTCTTATCACTAGTAGTAATAAATGATGATCCTGTAAGATCCTTTGACCAGGCTGCTAATTTCTACGCCGTCGGCGGCGACTGTACTATAGCATTAGCTGCACATTGTATATGTATATGTGTCTAGCTATAAACCCATTCTAATATCTATTTACAACCCTAGCTCTGACAATTAGAAAGGTGGCTCTTTGTATGCAAAATCTGAGTAGAGCTGGTGCCCTTCCTTTATCCACCACATGAAATGGTCCTGTATGAATTTTGAGCAGCGGGAGTGATCTTACACGTCGTTTAATACAACTCCTCCTACCAACAACCCCCTAGGTTTTCATTGATCGTAGTATAGATTTTCAAAATAGCAGTCCAATACTCATCACGTCCATTATCACGAAGGTGACAAGGCAAGCCTCAATCATGAACGACACCGCAGTTACAATAGTTAAAGTGGGAAGCCGTCCATGAGAACCAAATGTTGTGTAGAGTCCAGCAGTAATTACTCCTGCAGTTCCAACCTGCAGCCCTGGGATCAAAGAGTGCTGGCAGAAGGTGTTAATGAAGATGTTTAAAACTTGATACCTCCTGTAGAGGCTGATGAGCTTGATTTGTTGATCTGTTCCATTGTTTTTGCAACTTTTGCAATGAGATTTCAGCAGAGACAAACTTTGATTCCACATTTGTATGGCGACAGCAAGAATGACAGCCTGGAGACCCCCACAAACGAAAATGGAAGCTAATATTTGCATTTCTATCAAGTATGATAGAAACTTAAAGGTCAAGCTGGAGCAGATTCCCGTACCAGAAGCTGAAGCCATCAAACTAGACGAGAATTGTTGGCAGGGAAATATAAACACAAAGAGTGGGAGGAATAGTACAACAACTATCCAACCTCCGCAAACCGACCCAACTACTGCAGTTTCAGGTGAAATGCTTGTACTACTCTGTTTTTCTTTTAGCTTTTTATGTGTTGGAAGTTTCGTGTGTCCAACGTGTTGGACAGTGAAGAAAATCTGGGTGAGAACGTGTGGATTGTGGATGACATCTAGAATCATCATTCCACCACCTGTTGTTGCAAGACTACATTTGACAACCCAAAAGGTAGAGAAATATCTCCATTGCTTCAATACTTTTTGGTTGTCTGTTACTCTTATTTGAGCAGTGGCTTTGTCCCAATAGTACGGTAATATTCTCAAGTAAGATGTAACGCTGATGCGAAATTTAATCACATTAAAAGCAACTTGTAAAATCATTTTTGCTTCAAACGAATTTCGTTTGAAACAAATGCTTTGCTGCTGAATCCTTTTGCTTTAATTCACACCTGTCGCCAGGTCCCTCGAAGCTCGTACTGACATAAAAGTTTAGGGAAAATTTGTTTGATGGAACTCAGGGATGTCCTTGTGTCTGAAACAAAAATATGTTTTTCTAGATATCTAGTAAATATCTATATGTAGTGGAAAGAAATTGTTTGCCAGACGGCGATATTATCTAGCTCTCGCTCTCGGCATTTTTTATCTATAAACTTTTCGACAAACAAGCCAACTTTCAATGAGAAATGTGTTTGCCTTTCAAATAGCTACAAAAGCAAACGAGTGGAAAAAGCATCATTTATTATTGATTTTCTAAAACCTGATAGTATGAAATGTGTCAGTTGAAAATGGAAGGGTAAAATTATCAATTCTTTTGATTTCTGATATTCTGAGTACTAAATAAATCAGCATCAGTGGGAATCTATTCATGAAATCAATAATTCGATGAAACTTTTATGCTTCGAAAAAAGAAGTATTCAAATTAAACATATGTGGCACATAAGTATATCATCATGTTGATTATTTATTCTTTAAATTCAAAAAATTCAAAACTTAAACGAAAAACTAAATCGTCCGAAAATTTGTTTTTTCTTAAGTTTTCTAGCAGCGTATTTAATTGACACGGAAAGGATTTTCTTTGTACAAAAAGAGCAACCACGGGCACACTTCTCGTTCTGAATATCTCTTCCAATATTCCTCATTCTATTATTTTCATACACCGACTGAGTGTGCACAGAAAAATGGGCAGACGGATAAAAAAAGTATCTTCACATGATGATTTAGCTTAACTAAGGTGACTTGTAAATTTGTTCTCCCCTTGTTTTCTATAATCATTCTTGTTCATTTGTTACCGAATTTTGGATTGTTGTACCCTGGATAAATGTTACAGGGGTGACGGTTTTGAGAGATCTAGAGTCCGAACTGGCTAAAAGCGATTCAATTTTTCAGAGGATTCAGGTACATGGGGGAATTGTAGATCAAAGGGCTACAACCAATTTTTTTGTCACCAGCCAATCGTCGAAGTCCGACATTTATTACTATAAATCCACAGTATTGAACACGGTCGTATTATCATTATAAAACAATGTGTAGAAAACATGAGAACAGATATACATATAATATTTTATTCTTGTTCCCAAATTGAAAAATTACTTGGTTTTTCTTGGGAATTATTTTCAAACATTCATCATGAACAAATAAAATTTTAATGAAATAACATGCAATAATGAGTGGACCGGTAAGTAGCCGTTTAAAAAGTAATTACTTATCATAAGCAGTAATAAATGACGATACTATATAACATACTTTGACCAGGCTGTTAATTTCTACACCACCGTCGGCGACTACTCGATAGCATGAACTGCACATTGTGTATATATATTTGTCTAGCTATCAACCAATTCTAATATCTATTTACAACCCTAGCTCTGACAATGAGAAAGGTGGCTCTTTGTATGCAAAATCTGAGTAGAGCTGGCGCCCTTCCTTTATCCACCACATGAAATGGTCCTGTATGAATTTTGAGCAACGGGAGTGATCTTACACGTCGTTTTATACAACTCTTTCTACCAATTATTCCCCAAGTTTTCATTGAGCGTAGTATAGACTTTGTCAAAAGCAGTCCAACGCTCATTACATCCATTATCACGAAGGTGACAAGGCAAGCCTCAATCATACACAACACCGCAGTTACAACAATTAAAGTGGGCAGCCGTCCATGAGAATCAAATGTTGTGTAGAGACCAGCAATAACTACTCCTGCAGTTCCAACCTGGATCCCTGGGATAAAATAAAGCTGGCAAAAGGCATTGATGAAGATGGTGAAAACTTTATGTGTCCTGTAGAGATTGATGAGCTTGATGTGTTGATCTGCTCCATTGATTTTACAACTTTTGCAATGAGATTTCAGCACAGACAAACTTTGATTCCACATCTGTACGGTGATAGCAAGAATGACAGCCTGAAGTCCACCACAAGCCAAAATAGTAGCCAATATTAGCATTTCTATCAAGTATGATACCAACTTAAAGGTCAAACTGGAGCAGGCCCCCGTACCCAAAACGAAAGCCATCAAACTAGAGGAGAATTGTTGGCAGGGAAATATAAAGACAAAGAGAGGTAGGAATGGAACAACAATCAACCAAGCTCCGCATGTTGCCCCAACCACTGCAGTTTCAGGTGAAATGCTCCGTTTTTCTTTTAGCTCTTTCAGTGTGGAAACTTCCGCTTGTCCAAACTGTTTGACTGTAAAGAAAATCTGGGTGAGAGCGTGTGGATTCTGGATGACACCTAGAATCGTCATTCCACCACCTGAGTGAACGCTGGCAAGGAAAGAATTAAGCAGTAGAGACTGTAAGGATTGATGACCCACGAGCGCCGAGTAAGCAAACCTCGCTGTTGCAAGAATATATACGAAAATCCAAAACGTGGAGAAGAATCTCCATTGTTTCAATACTTTTCGGTTGTCTGTTACTCGTATTCGATCAGTGCTTTCGTCCCAATAGTACGGTAAAATTATCAAGTAAGATGCGAGGCTGAGATGAAATTTAATCACGTTTAATGTAGCTTGCAAAACCATTTCTGCTTCAAAGGAATTTTGTCTGATTTAGTTTAGTTCACCTGTCTCCAGTCCTTTAGAGCTCGTACTGGCGTATTATTTGAGAGAAAGTATGGTTTTACGGGAATTGACATTCAACATTTGATGATAAATTCGATGTGCTTACGTGTCCGCAAAATAAAATTATGTTATGCTGTCTAGTAAAAGGTTATTGTTTGCCAGACGGCGAATATTATCACGTAGCTCTCACTCTCAGCATTTTTTATTTATAAACTTTTCGACAAACAAACTTTTAATGAGAAATATGTTTGCTTTTAAATGAAAAAACATAAGAGTGGCTACATAAGTAAACGAACGAAAAAATCAACATATAATATTGATTTCCGAAAAGCTGATAGAAATTGTGTCCGTTGAAAATGGAGGGGTAAAATGATCAATTATTTTGATATCTGACGTTATCAGCGGCAATCTATTTTTGAAATCAATAATTCGGTGACACATTTATGCTTTGAAA
Organism: Orchesella flavescens; assembly: GCA_964034955.1. Lineage (NCBI taxonomy): Eukaryota > Metazoa > Arthropoda > Collembola > Entomobryomorpha > Orchesellidae > Orchesella > Orchesella flavescens. The sequence continues at coordinate 30,592,889 of OZ035957.1, forward strand.
AATAACGATTCAGATTCAACATATCTGGTACATAAGTATATCATGATGCCGAGTATTCATTCCTTAAAAGTTTTAACTGTTCCTTTAATGTTGATTTAACTTAAGGAAAGAATCAAATCGTCCGAAAATATATAAATTCCATAGTTTTCTAACAGGGCATTTAATTCACACGGAATGGATTTTTCTTTTGTCGAAAAGAACAACCACGGGCACACATCCCGTCCTGAATATCTCTTCCAACATTCCTCATTCTATTATTTTCATACACCGACCGAGTGTACACAGAAAAATGGGCAGACGGATAAAGAAAGTAATACCATTACTTGCTGAATTCATCAAGGTGACCTGTAAATTTGTACACTATTTGTTTTCTATTATCATTCTTGTTCATTTGTTACAGGATTTTGGAGAGTTAATTATACCTTGGATAAATGTTTTAGGGGGTATGGTGTTGAGAGGTCCAGAGTTCGAACAGGCTGGGGAGAGAGATTTAAGTACGGATGGCTAAAAGCGATTCATTTTTTCTGAGGATTCAAGTACATGGGGGAATTGTATACCAAAGGGCTACAACCAATTTTTTAATGACTGATGCCCATCCATTGATAATAAAGATATAGTAAAAACTAGAAAATATAAAAACTGGAATACGCTGGCCTTATATGATTTGAAGGTGCATACTCTCTACGGGTAGTTGTAGTATCATCATATTAGTACCAGTGATTATCGGCTACGGGAGCGGGCAAGTTTTTAGAAAGTGTGCTAATAAAAGGGCCTAATAGTAGAAAGCTAATTGTAGAATGGACGATTAGTCTTCTCCAATGAGGTATAGAAAATAATTAGTAGAAAGTCAACAATAGGCATTTAGTAGAAACATAGTGCCGAGAATCATAGTTTATTACAGTTTTCAAACATTTTTTTAAAATACAATCAATTATTAAGCAATGAAATTGCTTCTTAAGGTTGTCAATTTTGTCATTTTGGGGGTTTGTGTACGCGTAAGCGTTCGCGTAAGTGTCATAGTGTACGGCGTAAGTGTCATGTCATAATCATAGTTACATATTATATCTTAAGGATGAAAATTTGGTCATACGGGAGCTTGCGTACGCGTAAGTGTCATAGTGTACGGCGTAAGTGTCATGTCATGTCATAATCATGGTTACATATTATATCTTAGGGATGAAAATTTGGTCTCACGGGGGTTTGCGTACGCGTAAGCGTAAGCGTACGCGTAAGTGTCATGTCATGTCATAACGCACGAAAATTTAAAAAATCAATCGATTTAGTTGAAAGTCAGTATCTAAAGGTTATTTTTCATGGCGAATCAAGTGGTTGTATTAGATTTTAAATTCAAATTAAATTTCGAAAGTTTTCGCGCGAAAATTCAAAAAATCAATCGATTTAATTGAAAATCAGTATCTAAAGGTTATTTCTAATGGCGAATCAAGTGGTTGTATTAGATTTTAAATTCAAATTAAATTTCGAAAGTTTTCGCGCGAAAATTTAAAAAATCAATCGATTTAGTTGAAAGTCAGTATCTAAAGGTTATTTTTCATGGCGAATCAAGTGGTTGTATTAGATTTTAAATTCAAATTAAATTTCGAAAGTTTTCGCGCGAAAATTTAAAAAATCAATCGATTTAGTTGAAAGTCAGTATCGAAAGGTTATTTTTCATGGCGAATCAAGTGGTTATATTAGATTTTAAATTCAAATTAAATTTCGAAAGTTTTCGCGCGAAAATTCAAAAAATCAATCGATTTAATTGAAAATCAGTATCTAAAGGTTATTTTTCATGGTGAATTAACTAACAATATTAGATTTTAAATTCAATGCAAAGTTCGAAAGTTTTCGCGCGAAAATTCAAAAAATCAATCGATTTAATTGAAAATCAGTATCTAAAGGTTATTTCTCATGGCGAATCAAGTGGTTGTATTAGATTTTAAATTATAATTAAATTTCGAAAGTTTTCGCGCGAAAATTCAAAAAATCAATTGATTTAATTGAAAATCAGTATCTAAAGGTTATTTTTCATGGTGAATTAACTAACAATATTAGATTTTAAATTCCATGCAAAGTTCGAAAGTTTTTGCGCGAAAATTTAAAAAATCAATCGATTTAGTTGAAAGTCAGTATCTGAAGGTTATTTTTCATGTTAAATCAAGGTAGTTTCACTCGCAAATTCCAATTTCATTGCTTGTGTATCTTCGTACACTTACGGTTTATTATTTACTTAACACGTTTGTTCATAGTATTTATCTTTGATTGAACTATTGTATCAAGTGTTCGTTTTCGGGATGTACTGAACTGTCGTTTTGAGACAAAGAAACTCAACTAAAATGGAACTGTCCAGAAGATATGTATGGAGAGGAGTGTGTCTGAAGATTTAAATTATGCGTAAATGTAACTGCTAACGTTTCTCCATCGTCTTTTATTTTCTGTAATGAAATTTAATGAATTTTTAAGAGTTACAGCTTACTCCAATCTATTCATATCTGTGGTTTGAGAGTATAAACTTCGTTTTCAAAATAAAGTTTATCTCTAGAATTCATTTTCGTAATGGGTTTAGACAAAGATGAAAAATTGTTTTCCATTTTGTTTAAAAAAAATAATATCTAAGATTTAAAAATTTAATTATGAGCTGATAAATATTCGTGATGAATGACAAACAAAAGTTGGAAGAAAGAGAAAGAATGAATTGAGCAAGATGTTGCTCAATTCTTGCTTGCCAAGACGGAACAAAAATATTCTCATGGACAAAAATTTCGAATTTGAAACACATCGTACAAAATGCATCGTTCACATATCTACTGGATCTTCTTAGTTTTTTTCGAATATGGTTTAATATTAAATTAAAACATACTGGATGAGTTGAAGATGGACCAGTCGAAGATTGGTATTATATAATGTAACACAATAGGTTCATAATAATTGACCAATTGTTGCCACCAGTATAAGACTTACGTAACCACACAGACAAAAAAGCTCATTGTAATCTTTTAAAGTGACCTGTACAATCTAGCCGATCCAAGTGGGTTATTAATTTAATGCGGATCTCAAATAAAATTTATTAAATTGATCGTCTAACAAAACCTTTAAACCTACTCCCCGTTTAACATAATCAAATAATTTGCAAATGCAAATACTTTGCAAATAAATGAAAACATTTCACCTAACAAGTGAACTCATTTGTGTGGCTGGTACAACACAAGGCTGTAATACATTTTTTGCTCCATTTCATTAGCTTTATCGATTGCTACCAAACATCAATGCACTTTTTGCGCCCGTCTGCATTTTGTTCCCAGATACATCTTAATTTTATAGTGGTTTATCGATACATAAAGAACTTCAATCTATATTATAAGAAAAGTTTATCGTATGTAATATGCTACAAGCAACCCAACAAACGTATTCCTTTTGGTCCAATTTAATTTGCTGGTTGATTGGTTGAACTACATATATATTACCATTAAAAATTCAAGATGTATCACTTAACAAAAATCGTAACTGTCAACTTCAATATTCATTTTACGTTGTTTTTAATGACAATGATGGCTCATTGTACTTAAATTTACAAGTGCTTGACAACGCGAATAAGACTATTCAATTTATATTAAGATGATTAATCTCGAAAAAAATATCTCAATATATGTATAAAAAGCAAATAATCTCTTAAACGTTATGCAATCATATTATATTCACCTCCCAATTTATTCTGTCATTTCAAAAGCTATTTGCATCAAATCCTGTGAAGTTACCATTCAGTAAAGACCTTTGCCAATCTTTAAACTATCACCAATATGAAGTGTCATGTATTCTTAAAAAATGTGTTAATATGTGTTCTAGTTTTTATTCCTGGTGCAGAACCAAGCAAAACAGAAATAATATTACCACACATGAATTGGCTAAATGATTTCAGCAATTGTTTCAATTTAATATTTATCCAGGATAACATTTTATATTTTCCATTTTTGGATCCAAATCAAGCTGTTCATAAATACGTACCGATTGTGAATTTTAAAAAGTTACCGAAACGAAATGTAGCTAAGCTTGAGTTTGGTGTAATTTTGCAACGTTGGACAAACTGTTTAACTCTCTCATTTGTAGTTGACATAGAGACTACATCTACAAGGTCGATAACTGGGTGGAGAATTCCGCGTTGGTATAACTACCTCGGTTTTGAAAAAGCTAGGGGGTGCCATGAATATGGAAAATTTTGTGCTGTTTCTACTAATATGGGTTCCATGGGTAAGAAATCATTGGCATTTTATCCTTTATCGATTTTCTACATTTTACAAAACAATACTGACGAAATCAATTGGATAAAGGCGCAAAATCTTCAAACAATTTTTCATAATCCATTTTTCCAAATTCCTTTCATAATTAAATATCCAGTTATACCAATTCATCCAAATCGGCAAATATTTAAAAGTGAATGCACCAGCATAACTTTTATGTGCAAGTTTTGCAATACTGAAGGAATGTTTTCCAGTAGTGGTGGGTTTAAGTTTATTTCATCAAGCTGCCAGTTCACTAATAGAAGCTATAGAAATCAAATGTGGAAAATATACATGGAGCAAACGAAAAATGGGAAGAATTTTACATACTTTAAACTACGATCGTTTGACGGTGTATACAATAGCCTGGGTAATACGGATTTAAAACTCCTTCGAAACATAAAATATGGTAGATCTATTCAAAATATTTTAGGAAATAAACCTAGTCTGGACGACATAATGTTATCCATTCTTTTGGAACAAACAACGACGTTTGAAACACCTCTCGACTTTAATTGGAATCAAACTCAGAGGTCGCCTGCCATCGGAGTATCTCCACCGTTGAATATTAGTTATGGAATTATTCATGTCGGTTCCGACTCATTTAATTTTGTGACTTGCAGTGTAAAATCCACACTAGATTTTCTTTTATATTTACAACCTTTTACATGGCAAGTTTGGTGTTGTTTACTAATTTGCATTTTTATGTCGATATTTGGAATTACAGCTGTAATTAACATTTACGAAGCTTGTAAAAGGGTTAGTCTTTGCTCAATATTTTTTACAGTAGTTAGCCTCCTTCTTGGGACGATCGTTTATTCGCAGGATCTTAGCACAAATAGGAAGTTAAGGGAATTTTTTGCAGTTTGGTTACTCACCTCCATTATTCTCACAAATTCCTATAAAGGTGACACTCTTGCCAAAAGCACGGCTCAAAGGCCGTTGCTAAAGGCGGAAAGTTTTGAGCAACTTGCTGAGTTTCAGTTGTTTTCAAAGCGTGTTTGTGACGACAAAAATATTTTTGCTGATTATACCTGTAACGAATTTGGGAACAAATTTCAAGACATTTTAAGAGACAGCTTGGCGTATGGAAATTTCATTAGGTTGATGAGAGCCGCAAAAAGACGGAAAGGGTGGGACGACATGAGATTCATGAGAGGCTACATCTTTAAATTGAAGCGGGATAAATTAATTGCAAAGTTATTTTTCCATACCAAGAATGCCCCAAATGACATAAATACTTCTAAAGTTGCGGAACTAATTAAGAACGGTAATAAAACGGCGTATATTGGCAGTCACCAGGAAATCAAGGGTTTAGCAAGAGAATTTTATAAGGATTGCAGCACTTCCATGTACATTGGAAAACATCCACTGCTGGTTGGGAAATCATCAGTTTGGTTTGCTCATGAAAGTGCCGGTTCTTATATAAAAGATAGACTTAGTTACTTGGAGGAATCAGGAATTTATTATTTTTGGAGAAAATGGACAGAAGGAGGAGGTGAGCCCTTGGAGATGAGTTGCTCTAGTGGTAAAACTGTATCGATCGCCTCTAATATTGCAGTCATTTTCTATGTAATTTTTATTTTATGGTTACTTTCCAGTTTTATTTTTGTTATGGAGGTGGCCAAGTTAAAACTAGGTTAGCAAATTATTATGTGGATTTAACAATATGCAAATATTAAAAAAAACACTATTACCAAACACACAATTCTAATTAATCATATATAACCATCACACAGCACCCCAGTGCAAAACTAAATTTGATTTAAAATACGGACTAAATCTATATCGTTTGATAAATAAAATAGTGTATGATTGACGTTTTTAATTTCTAAATTAAATCATTGCGTCGAGAAATGATAAACTTATAATTCTGTCAAACTAGTCAAACGTTTCAAGAGGCGACAAACTCCAACAATCTCTGACCCTCGAACCTTCTTTCCGAACGAACGCGAATTGAAAGACAACTGGAAAATAAAAATATAAAAGTAAATTTTGTTCAATGACATTTTGCTTAGCGATGAATGATAAGCACCACTGCTGACCACAGATATGATGCATTCAGTTCTGACTTCAAACCACATTGACATTTAAAGATGAAGAGTAGTTTAAATATATTTTATTTTCTGACTACACATCACACATCATAAATGAACAATTTTAGGATTAAACATTGTTTAAAAAAGTGGCTTACCTGTAACCTCACAGTCAAGCTTTACTTATCAATGATAGATAAGGTGAAAGATATACGACACAAGTAAAATTAAAAAAACACATTTCATTTCTGTGATTCGAGGCAGGAAAACAAAAGTCAAAATCTCCAGTGTCACGACTCGTGACTCACGAGTCGTCTAACATGTAAATGGCTTATGATGAACCTGTGGAAAATTTTACATACTCGAACAGTGTAAGATGAGATGCCATGATGAACTTTCAGTATAGCCATGATGATAATGATGATTATTATGATAAGAAGCAACGATTATCAAATACTTCGTTCCTGTTTCCATTGCAACAAAAGGAAGTTTTTAAAATTAAAATTCATTTTAATAAAAGACAACATGCCACGTAGAAAAATATCATCATATCATTATCATCATCATTTAATTGCGTTGCAGTGCAGTTTCAAAAATGTTTTAGTTTCCATTGGAATGGAAGATTAAGTAGTACTTAAATGGAGCCCACCACCATCCCCGTCCACGAGACACCCGTGTTCCTCAATTTTCCTGAGAATGGAGGGAAAGATAATGATGTTGAGGGTGATCAAATTCATCTAAACCCAACCGAAGGGGAAGGTGATGTCTCAGCTTCCCCCGAAAATCTTGAAGCCGTTGACATTGAATCGTCCCATGAATCTGAATCAACAAGTGGCAAATGCTTATGTGCAAACTATCTAGGAATCATTTTGGCACTAGGATCCGGCTTTATTATCACAGTTACTGCGCTTATTGTCAAGTACATGAATGACTATCATCCAATTACCCTAGCAGCGTTTAGGTTTCAGGGAGTTCTCCTTCCTGTCCTGGTGCTTGCCTTGTACTACCGTTACGGAAGGAAAGAGAATGTTTTTGAGGCCATTTGGCCACTGACGGATAAACAAAACTTGAAGAGATTTGTGTTCAATAATGCAAGTTCAATACCTAAAAAAAGAAACAATAAAAGAATGACGCTGAAATGCTAATATTTGTATAATATTCAATCAGATTCGTGGTGTTTTCGGTGGCTCCTCTGTATTTTTACTTTACTACTCAATTCAAACGCTGACCTTGGCGGATGCCCTCGTTATTGGTTCCTGTGGACCAGTTTTTGTGACGGTTATTGCTCACACCTTTCTTGGGGAGCCTTGCGGTATATTTCCCGTGATCGCAGCGGGACTCACCGTCGTCGGCGTTGTGCTCATTGCTCGTCCTCCGATTTTAACGGGGGAGGATTCCTTTGATAAGCATACGATGGTAAAATTTTGAAATACCATCCTCATCATCAATATTATTCATTCTTCATTGTCTCATTTTTTTGGTATATTTTCAGGCAGGTGTTGGGCTCGCTTTTGTAGCTATGTTGGCGGCATCATTTTCATTGGTTCTACTTCGATACCTCCGAGATGTTCACGTTTCAGTTGTCACCCTAACATTTGGAATATGGGGAACTATCATCAGCGTCTGTGGTTCTTTAGCTATTTGGAGATTTGACTTGCCATCAACCCCCAAAGATACAGCACTCGCCTTTAGTTTAGCGGTGGCAACATTTATTGCACAAGTTGGACTAACGATGGCAATGCAGTACGAGCAAGCAGGGGTTATCGCGATTGTACGGACGTTTGACACGATTACCGCTTTTGGGCTCCAGTTTTTCATACTAGGAACTGTGCCAGATTTGTACAGGTACTGCGGATACCGAAGAAATTATGTGTAATTAAATGTAAAGTCAACGGTTGTCGATGCTAATTTAATCTTTGATTCCTTTTCTGATCAAGTTTGATTGGGGCCACCTTGATTATCTCGTGTGTGCTCATGATAGCCTTTCGAAAATGGGTGTCAACTCTTCCAGAAAAACATTCGGCACGACGGACATACTGGTTTGTTCTCAAGTAATGGGAAAATTAAAGGGAAGAAGACTGTCAAACTATGCACAAAAATGTTCCTATAATATTTTATTCAATAAAAAAATTCAAGTGGAAGTGGAGGATTAAAAGAATATCATCTAACTTATCATTTTCCTCATAAAAATATTACCAACTCCTGCTGCCTGTTGCTCCACTCTATTCCTCAAATGTTGAAAGAATCTGTTCTCTCCTGTCTTGTTCTTGTGGATATTGGATTGGAATATTACGGATCTTTACAAGTGATAGTGAGTCGACTTTTTCATTCCACCTATTTTTCTTACCGTCACGATCAATGGATCAAGCTTTTCCACTCGTTCATGCCGAGTTGAGTACACTCTACTCAAATTATTTCTTTGCCCCTCTCTCCGTGGCTGTGATTGGCCATTTGTCAGACCTGAGCGGGACAGCTGATAGTGGACTTAATAAAAACAAACCAAGATATTTCACACTTCAATTTTGTTAGCCCCGACTTCAACAGTGAGTAAAATAACTTCCGCCTTAGTTATAAAGTTAAAACTGCTGAATCATTTTACTTACAATTTTACTCAGTTCTAAGTCGAGTAAAACGTCTACTCATTTATAAAGGTGCTATATTTTGCGACATATCATACAAGGGTCTGGGTGCATAATTTACATTTGACATTACACTGTGAAAAGATAGACCCAAAATAACCCACTCATTCAACAGATCTTTTCCATTCATTGTGTAGGCACAAACACAAATAAAATAGATTGAAGAGGTCCGTTTTGTTTAATAGGTATAAATGCCAAACATCCAGCTTCAGAGTGAAGATGGGGAGTTCATTGAGGTGGATATCGAAGTGGCTAAGATAAGCCATACAATCAAAACAATGATGGAAATAATGGAGCCTGAGGAAGGTGATGTCCTTCCTGTAGCGACTGTTCCAGGTCAGATTTTACGGAAAATGGTGGAGTGGCTAAATCATCATAAGGTAATGAAATAAAATATAGGTGGTCTCACTCAGATCATATGACTTAAATGATAAATATAATTACAACATGTGGAAGGGGTTCAAAGTTAATTTTTTATTGTCAAATTGTCAATTAATATTTTGTTACTTCAAGGACGACGTTCAACCCACTGAGTATTCTACTGGCCCTGTCAAGATAGAAGGATGGGATGCCGAGTTTTTTAATGTCGACTGGTCATCGGTCTCTCGGTACCTAAAGGTATTTTGATTATTTAAAAAAAAAACATCTTATTTTTCTTATTCGTTGATAAATCATATTGTAACTTTTAAATTTAAATGTGTTCATTAATTTTTAGGCAGCCTACTACTTGGACATCAAAGGTTTAGTGAATCTTGGCGCTGCCAAAGCAGCAAACATAATCGCACAAAGTTCACCGGAGGAGAAACGACGGATTTTTGGCCTTCGTAATGACTAATTTCCAGAGTAGGAAGAGTTTATACGTTTGGAGAATGAGGGGCTCCTTGGGACTTGTAAAAACAAGTTGTTACAAACTTACAGCAATGCAATGATTTGATTAATCAGATAAATCATGTCAAAATCGGATCTCCTTTGTTAACAGCCATTTTGTTAATAGTCATTTTATTTTCGTGCATACTTTTTAAACTATCTACTTCCTACTTTTACGTAGGAACTTCCTAAGAACCGAATTTATGAACAATCCTTGCTTCGTTATTTCCATTAATTTGTAAATAAAAGAGATTTACCCTCAATAAAAAGAAAACTTTTATTCATTGAGAACAAAAACAATGAGTTTTGTAGTACCTATATAATGATTTCCAAGAAGTGATAATGCGTACGTGGCACTCGCTACTTGGATTTGGATACAAATGTCTTTTTGCTGTGATGATGATATAAAAAGTAACCAGTAAGACGTGTCTCTTTTAATAATTATCATATCATTATCATATCAGAATTCAATCCAGTACCAGGCAAGCTTCTCAAAATGCCAACCGTCATGCTTAAAGCTGTTTTTCTTGTAAAAATTAACGATCATCTTTTGAATTGGTGCTCAAAATTTAATTTGTAGATAAATCATTTCGCCCTATAACTGTAAGGATATGGCAGATATCTTCCCTCATTTTGTTGTTTCATAAATTTATGGGCGTTTTTTTTTGTGTCAAAATTACAATTTACTTTCCGGATCTAAGCATACATGTGAAATTACACATCAATTATATATATAATACAACTTTGACATAAACTCAGATTATGTATAAAAGGGCAATAATTGTAAAAAAAAAAGTTTTTAAAAAAGTTGGTTTCCAATGCGGTGCATTGAAAAAGTTTATAAAAGTTTTTTTTGCCCTGCCAGCAGTTCATTATCATGAATAAAACAATTAAATACCAGAATCAGCAAATGTAAATTGCTGATTCGGTGTTTTTTGGCAAGAACTTAAAAGGGCGTGAAACTCCATCTCTTTCTCCTTCAAAATGGAACAAAGGGCTGTATTTCTAGAGAACAAACTGTGTAACTTATTTTCTGCCCTTTGTTTGAAGCTGTCATGCTCAATTTTTAGTTTTGAAATTTGTGAGCGAAATCCTCGAATTTCTTCGGTTTTTTCGGCTACTACATCCATCAAGATTTGAGTGTGTTTTTTCTTCATCTCTTCATATTTTTGATGTTGAACATTTGTTGGGAAATGATTTTGAGCTGGAAGAAACGACACACTAATATTATTTCTGGGCAATACAAAATTCTGTTGTTGTTGGACACCCGTGACAGAAAAGTTTTGGAAGAAATGCTGGGGTGGAACTTAGGCTGGAACGTGGGGAACTGTTCTTCCATTATTTGGAGGTGGTTGGGGCCAAACTGTGGAGTTAACTGTCCCCGTTGCGGTTGTTGATAATGCTGATGATAATGTCCTTTGATGTAATGGGAATTCCATTACAAATAATATATTAATTTGAATACTTTTAATTTTAAAAATTCGGCATGAAACTTTATATTTTTGCTGGCTTCTGAGAATTTACACTGACCATAGAAAATTATTGATAAAGGTTATTGAGTACGCGAAACCAGAGCTCAGCTGCAAAAAAACCAGACTGGTCATGAAATTTAACCAAAAAAACATGTGATACCAAAGGGATGGGCTTACCAAAAGTAGTTCTCATGCATTAAAATCAAGTTTCAATCATAAAGCAAACGAACAACTTGCAGAGCTTAGAATACTCCTCACATTACTCTATGTCGAGAGACACTTAAATATATCCAGTTTCAGAGTGAATTCATGGGTTTTATTGCTTTTAGGCACCATGCACAGATGTAAAAAAAACTTGTTTGAAGGGTAGCGTATTAGACTCTCGTATGTACATTACAAAAACTATTTGGATTGGATTGTGTTCGGTCCAGTCCAGCTTCATACGCTTCTAGTGACGTTCCTTTGCAAGTTCTACCAAGCCCAAATTAGGCGTCTAAATTTTTAAAAAAATAAATCATGCTTCTCTTATCAAACCAATTTCGGGGTCTTCAAAACCTTTATATTATTCATCCATGTATGTAGGAATTTCATGAGATTCAATATTGCTTGACATTTTAATGTTAATTCATGAAGTAGTTGTTGACGGTTGTCTCAAATATATATTTGTTTGGCTACAGCAGACGATCGCTGATGTTTTGTGAAAATAGGATCCAAGATTTTGATGGCGTTAGAAGAGCTGCCGCTTATTCCCTCCTATCCCGATTGGCCAACACAGACAATAAAATACTCTTAGCCGTAATTAGGGAGGTTTCGCAAACGATGCCTTGTGATTGTGATGGTGATGGTACTACAAGCACCGTCAACATCTCGTACTGTGAGGTCTGCAGGTTTCGCAAATTCGGATTGTAACAAGTACGGTAGATTTTAAAAAATGAGTTCCGCGCGCTCTCAAATCGTTCAATGAGCAATTGTATTCCATATAGTAGCTACTTGTTTACAGTCACAATACCACTTGTAGACGGGTTACAATTTTTCGACAAAAGACGGTAGATTTTTACTGTAGCCTCGTTGCTACAATACAATGCTACCATCACAGTACTCAAAATGGCTTACCGGACGACTTGCGAAACCTCCCTATTAACTCGTAATTAACTCTGACTGTTTTTTACAATCCTCAATAACGAAGGAACGGAAGCGTCTACTTTTTAATAATCTAACTTAATCCATTGTTTGTAATTGTATGTATTTCTCTGAAAGCTATGTGATAGTCAGTGACTAATGGCGGATGTCAAGTTTATTATTTTTATTTATTTTTCACATTTTTTATCCCAATGGGTTTTTTGTGTGTAGTGGAGTAGACTATGGACTTCCTACCTGTTATTAACGTGTATCGAATGTCTGCAAATAAAGTCAATAATAATAATAATCAAATAATAATCAAATCAAGGAAAGCCAAAATTCGGGTTTGACAAACAGGGAAATTTATATTAAATTATATTGTTATGTTCAGATTGAATCAACGTAATTCAAGGACAAAATGTCCTCTGACTCAGCTTTTTGGGTCACTTCAGTAATTAAAAGGCCCTATAATTTATTAACTTTGTATGAATTATGCGGAACTAAGTTCCAAAAGTCCAACTATTCATTATTATACGTCCACACACAAAATTATACGCTGAAGCATAAGATTCTCACACTCTAACTAGCGCTTACTTTACATTTATTACGTAGCTGAAGCGAAAGCATTCAGCGTAGTAATGGTTTTACTAAAACTGTCTGTCTGTCTGTCCGTCCGTCTGTCTGTGCGCACTCTCCTGGTCACATACATTGACCGATTTGGACCAAATTTGGTACACAGGTAGTACTACTCAAGAGAACCTCAGGGAATAATTTTCAGACATATCGGTCAAACGGTTCGAAAGTTATAGGCTCGAGAGTTCGGAAACTCATCGATTTGGTTGAAACATATGCATAAAGGCATGCTTAGCAAAGCAAAGCATAGCAAATGCATAGTGCATGAATGTACATAAAGCATAAAGGTTGCGCATACATGAAATGCGGAATGGTATTGCACAAGTAATGCTTTTACTACGTTGGGAGAGGATCGCAGAGGTGGAGAGAGAGAGGTGGTGGAGGGGATATTGTGGACATGTGGAAGGGGGTTTGGAGGTGATCACTCAACGCCTTCTTAAGCTACGTCTCTGGCCTGCTTGCTAGCAGTTTATTGACACTTGTATGCCCTTCGGCCTAAATTTAGATGTAATCCAATACGTTGTAAAGTTTATAAAAGAAATGAAATAAAGCCTTTGGGGACCCTGCTTTTGCACTGCTCTTCTCACAAACACTTGAACTCTCGTCTCGTTTACTCCAGCTCTCATTTTATCAGTTCATCATCATCATCACCTTCTGTGATCCGCTATACACATTTAATCATAAAATGAACAACCCAAAACCCACAATACAACATTATGCATTTATTCTAATAAATTTTACCCATAATACATTTAAACTCAGTAATTCGCTAAGGAATTATTAGCTTAACTCAAGCTAAATTATCGATTAAAATATTGAATTAAATTTGTCTGTTATATCAAATTAATTAAGATTTTGACGGGGGTTTGTTTTGGCATATCGAGTCCAGATCTCTCATAGCTTATAAAGATTGGATTTCCTTCTTCTAGTAATAGAGCTGATGAATGTTATTCTAAAACTAGGTCAAACTATATAATATTTCTCAGAAACAAATTTCCTGTTTTCTTGGGAGCCCATTCCTTCCGTTGTATGATACACCAACACTCCTATAATTATTACGCGTAAAAATAGAATATTGTGCTCAGTGGTGGTGCTGCTGCAGTCTAAAACATAATTTTAAAAATAATTTTGTGTTGCAATAAAATAATATGGTGCTTCAGGGAAGCCTTGACGTCATAAAACTTCAAATCAGGATTGGACGCTGTTTTAAAATTTTCCCTTATTTTTGGAAGGAGGATGAAAACAGGTTTAGGATTGTTGAAAATAAGGTTTATCAACAACAATGGAAGTATTGCTTGTGCACGCTTTGGATAATTTACATACTATCTACCATTTACTACCTAAGTGTTTTTCTAATGAAAAATACTTCTCTCATGTTTATTCTTGTCAACACTATTTCCGTCGTCATTTATTTTTCTGGGATTTCGATGGTCTTATCTTGCTTAACGGTTTATCGGGAAATGTGGCAACTTCTTGGCTGGAGTATGAAGTTAAAGAAAATTGTCCTCGTTACGGGTAAGTTCCCCATTATTTTAAATTTACGCTTGCTCTTGATTTGTAAAACTAAATACATTTTGCTGCTTTTTTTTACAGGAGGTTCCAATCCAAGGAAACTTTGCAATGGTAGATCCATCGAGATATGTTGTACATGGATAGCTGCAGTCAGTTTAATTTTTATATCGCCAGTGTTTTCTTTAGTGGCTTTTCTACACCCATGTCGGCAGCCGATATCTAGTGCTCTGGCTTATTTCAAGCCCGAATTGTGCCAGAGTATATCTTTCCAGCTACTTTCCTACTTGGTAGAGTTAATCCTATTAGAGATTGTTGTACTTGTCACCAGTTTCCATTGTGTAATATTTGGAATTGGAATTCAGATTTGGAATGACAGTCTAGCAGTTATTACAAAAATATCTAGTCAAACAACAAATGGTACCCAGCAGCAACAGCTACTTTTTCACTATCGGATTTGTCAAGTTTTTACAACTCTCATTAATGTAATTGCAAAGCCATATTTCCTCCCATTTCTTCAAACTAATGGGAGCGCTGTAATAATTTTGGGACTTTACACAATAATCATGGCGGATATGAATATTCCTCAGCTTATGCGTTTCGCATTAACCCTCGTGACAATTATTATTGCAATGTTGTGCATTGTCATTTTGGATGTTGCAAGCAGAGGTCTAATTATGTCAAAGGCATTCCTGGGCTCAATGAGAAAATGGGAGTTGCGTAAAACATCAATGTTAAAGAAATACATTAGGTCCTTGCCGGTGTTGAAAATTGAGTCTGGTCCTTTCAACGTGGTTGATAGAGCGAGAGCCCCAGCTCTGGTAAGATTTTGTTTGCAGAGAACAACATTTCTCGTTTTTAAGAGCAGAGCAGCGTAAAAATTATCAATATAGATAGCAGAGGTTCTTTAAAAAAAATAGTATGATTATTAATAACTTTCATTTACTTTTTGGCTCCCGTTCATTTGGAACTTTGGTTTGGTGAAAATACATACATAAAATATTATGAGTTGAGTTGGAAATCGGGCTGAGGTTTTTGAGTGCAGAGTTGTGGGGAAAAAGGGTTAATTGAACAGCTCAGTACAACTCAGTAAGCTTATAGAGATTCAACATAAAATTGATGAGTTGGCTTTTTTAGTTGTAGGGAGTTTTGTTTTGCTTGTTTCCATTTTGCTTCATGCTATGATTTTATGATGTTGGCATATACACAACATGTTTTAATTATTTGCTAGCCACACATAAAGTGGAGTAGCAAGTTTTTAGGAATGACTGCTGTGTCCGTCCGTTCATCAGCAAGGTTTTGTCCTAGAAATCATGTATTCTTTCGCTTATCTAAACCACTGCAATGATTTCCATAAGGTTAATTACCGTGGTTGCGTTCAAAACCGTGTAAATCAGCTTTAAAATTTTCTCGACGTCTCATATCAACAACATAACATGACACAGTTAAAATTTGGTTTCAACTTGTACACATCCTTCTACTCAAGTTTAAAAGTTCGGAATACATAACAATGCTAAATTAAATACGAGTTCAACATAATAACAAAATAAATTGGAAATTTAACAATCATCAAATATTTTCTGCAAATACGTTTTACGGTCCTTGTTTTAAATTTGATTAAACGAGCTTTATTTGAAAAATACTTTATTTTGTTTTCCTTCCTAATAATTTTGTGGGCAGAAAAATAGTTGTAATTGTAATTTTATGAAATAAATTAAAACCTAGATTTTTTAGTTTACCAAAGTACTAAAAGGTATTGCCTATCAAATGAGGGATATAATTTTTAGCTAAATTTAATTTTTGTATACATGATATTTAAATTTCGCTGTTGGTTATGGAAAAAACATTATTTATGGTCAGCCAAACATAAGTGAATAATATGTGTGTATGTGAAGGATGATATGGACTACTGCTAATGAACGACAAACTTTTCTTATGAAAATAGTACCCATGTCCTCCGAAAGTAAAAAGAAAGTATGTAGTAAATAACATCTCGCAAGTGCCCGTGGCTATACAAGTCTATGAATCCAATTAAATTGCTGCTCTAAATTTAAGCTTACCATTTGTTTTAACGTCGTTCTATATATAAATTTAAACAAAAAGCGATATATTCATATTATATTTCTACTAGACATTTAAATATTTATAGTGCCAAATTTTTATCCGTAATTTCTTTTACAACTCCAGTTTTGATGCTTATACTGGACGTTTCGACTGTAAAAACAGTTCAAACGTCGAACTAATAAACCGTAAGTGTACGAAGATACACAAGCAATGAAATTGGAATTTGCGAGTGAAACTGCCTTGATTTAACATGAAAAATAACCTTCAGATACTGACTTTCAATTAAATCGATTGATTTTTTAAATTTTCGCGCGAAAACTTTCGAAATTTAGTTTGAATTTAAAATCTAATATAACCACTTGATTCGCCATGAAAAACCTTTAGATACTGATTTTCAACTAAATCGATTGATTTTTTGAATTTTCGCGCGAAAACTTTCGAAATTTAATTTGAATTTAAAATCTAATACAACCACTTGATTCGCCATGAAAAATAACCCTTAGATACTGATTTTCAACTAAATCGATTGATTTTTTGAATTTTCGCGCGAAAACTATCGAAATTTGCATTTAATTTAAAATCTAATATGACCACTTGATTCGCCATGAAAACTAACCTTTAGATACTGAATTTCAATTAAATCGATTGAGTTTTTAAATTTTCGCGCGTTATGACATGACACTTACGCTCTACACGTACACTCTACACTGTACAAGCCCCCTAAATGACAAAATTTTCTTCATGATTATGACATGACACTCTACACGTACACTCTACACTGTACAAGCCCCCCAAATGACAAAATTTTCATTATGATTATGACATGACACTCTACACGTACACTCTACACGTACGCAAACTCCGGAAACCAAATTTTCATTCTTAAGAAGCAATTTCATTGCTTAATAAAAGAATCAAGAACTCAAAGTGCCTTCATCTAAATATTTTTTTTTACAAAAACTACTACCATATTGTTCTGTTGACCTAAATATAAAATTACAAACAAAATGTATTTTAAGCGTACATATTTTAGTGAAAGCCAAGCTTTTCCAAGAATATAATTCTAAAAGTACATTGAAACCCGCACGTTTCTCAAATCAAAAGGTTATTTCACTCGCGCTGAGCTGTTGTCAAAACTTTGGTATTCTTGCTAATATAATAAACTGCTAGTAAGCAGGCCAGAGACGTAGCTGAAGAGGGCGTTGAGTGATCTCCTCCAAACCCCCTCCCCCCACGTCCACCAAATCTCCTCCACCTCCGCCCTCTAAACCCACCTCTGCGATCTTCTCTCAACTTAGTAAACGCATAATTCCATTCCGGATTCTGTCTTTATGCACAAGGACATGATTCCGGTGTTATGCATAAGCACATCCACACGGATACTATGCAATTCTTACATATACGTATACATTTCAGCCAAATCGATGAGTTTCGGCACTTTCGAGCCTATAACTTTCGAACCGTTTGACCGATTTGTCTGAAAATTATTCCCTGAGGTTCTCTCGAGTAGTACTACCTGTGTACCAAATTTGGTCCAAATCGGTCAATGTATGTGACCAGGAGAGTGCGCCCGGACAGACGGACGAACTTAGTAAAACCATTACTTCGCTGAATGCTCTCGCTTCAGCTACGTAATAAAAAACAGTTTATTGTCGAATTCTATTTGCTCCATTGCTTTGCTAGATTTCAGTAAACGTTAGAGGTTTTATGTATACTTACAATGCGGCACAGTTAAAATTTGTTTGCAACTTGTACACGTCCTTCTACTCAAGTTTCTATCAACTACTTCAGCCCACGGTTGAAAAGTTCGGAATACAATACAATGTTAAATTAAATACGAGTTCAATACAGAAAAACAAAATAAATTGGAAATTTAACTGTCGTCAAATATATTCTGCAAATTAGTTTTACCGTCCTTGTTTTAAATTTAATTAAACGAGTTAATTTGAAAAACAAATTATTTTGCGGTCAGAACAATAATTCAATCACTGAATTGTAATATGAGAAAATAAATTAAAATCTAAATTTTACAAGTTTACCATAGTACTGAGAGGCATTGCCTATCAAATCAAGGATACAAGTTTTGCAAAATTTAATTATTATATACATGATATTTAAATTTCGTAGCTGTTTATGGAAAAATCTTTTTATATATGGTCGACCGACGAATTTTCCAGAATTTCCTTGAGTCAACGTTTGAGAGCACTAACAGTATCAGCTTTTCACTTCATTTGTACACATAAAATCCTCAAGATGATTACAAAAACCCAAGCATTTGCATTCAAACTTCATGAACTTCTCTTCATCTATGTCCCTTATCCCATTCCAGTTTGCTTAAATATCAAAACCTGCCGCCTTGAATATAAATCCTCAAGCAGTAGTTGGTTTCTCCCATTTGTAACATTTTTTATATGTTACAAGCCGGGCTCCTTTCTTTATATGTGGCGATACGATACAAAATATTGTATCCTCGTGTGGATTTTGGGTTGACAAACACCTTCATTCTTATTGCCACCGGTTTTATACTAATTACTGGATCCTGTTGCGCATTTGTAGTGCTGAACGACATTGATTCCTACCTGAAATCCATCAATAACTGTTTTCGAATGGAGCAAAAGCTTAGGGATGGTAAGTATGTACATGAAAAAAACTTCTAAGGTGAGAAAATTGCATTTTTGAATAACTTTTATTTGATTTTAGGCACAAAATCAAATTTTTCTGGTAAAAATGGGGATACTCAGGATTTAATTCATGGATCGCTCTACATCCTAATGACTTTGTTATTTGCTGGCTCCCCATTCCTTTTAGTTTTCATAGCCATTGTAGCGAAATTTGATCCTTTGTATTTCATTTTTTCTGAACTTTTCCCACAGGACAATAATCCAAATTTTAGCTGGTTTCAATTTACCTTAATAATAATTCGGTGTGTGTCTATCACGCCACAGTTTTTTGATGGAGCAAGACTTGCTGCTTTTTTGTCGCTTGTTTGTTTCACATTTGCCAATTCAGCTTTTGCCTGCTCAAAGCTGATTGTTATTGCCATGAAACAAGATTTTGCTCTGTTTATTAACATGTACAATGGTTTCGTTTTGATATACCACCGCATCCAATTCGCACTTGAGTTGCTTATCTACGTTATTCTTTCGATGATATATTGGATTATTGTTGGGTGTGGTTGGGTAAGCATAAGAGGTTTCGGAAAAATGCCAACTTTACTTTACTGTGCATTTGTGTTCTTTGGAGTGGCCCTTGCACTTATCAAGTTTTACGTGTTGGCTAGATTTCTCCATATTTGTGGGATAATTTTAGATATAATTGATGAGGCAAGAAAACTTGCGACCCTCAGGTACAAATCGACCAAACTTAGAAGCACAAAGGTCACCATGCAACAAGCAAATGCACTCTTGCCTATTAAGATACGATATGGAATGTTTTTTACGTTTACCGATGATTTTATATTTCAACATTATTCACAAATGTTGAGCCGTACAATGGATGCAATTCTTTTGTTTAAAATTAAGTGAATGTTTGCCATAAAAAAATTCAAAGCTAACACAAGCAAATTTATTGTGCTAATTTACTTGCTTGTTTTTTTGCTTTATATGTATATTTAGTTTCAACTTTAATTTGTTTGAAATGAGTTAAATAATGCTAATAAGATACCAAATATGAATAAAGTCATTAGTATTACTATGTATAAATATCAAATTCAATATCTAAAAATATGTAAGTGATAAGTAGCAATCTACAATGGGAAATTGAGTGGGACAGTTTTAATAAATAGTTAGTATTCTTTGTTGCTGTTCTACTGAATTGTTATAATAAAGGTGATATTTAAGCGTCTCAATTTAATTTTCACAACATCTGTTCAATGTATTTTATACTCATACATATGAACTTCACATCATTTCATAAACAGTTTCGAGAAAATTTGCACGCCGTTTGAAAATGTTTTGAAAACACTGGAAATCTAGTCATCCTCTCAAACCTAGGGTTGCCGTTTTTTCGGTTTTCCGTTTTCCAAACCGTTTTTTACGGTTTTCCTCCCGGTTTCGGTTCGGTTTTCGGTTCGGTTAGGAGGACAATAAGACTTAAATATAGCAAAAATGAGCTACAGAACAGTAATTTTTGGCATAAATTTGCTAAATGGGAATTCCAATTAACTCATTCTTTTGATTTTTCATGAATAAAGTTTATTTAAATGACTTTGGTGCAACTGAAGTAGACCTATGAAGGTGTTTTAGAATGTTATTATGCATTTTGTTGTGTAATTTGATTTAAATTGACATCCACTATTGAAAACATTGAAAATGTTAATAACAGGGTGTTTTATTTTTGTGTTACTTCAATAATGTGGTAGTAGCACTTTACTGTAGTTTTTCTGGAACAAATGGTCCGAAAATTAAATGAATATTTATTTAAATTTAGCTGAACAAAATTAGCTAAATATATTTTTCAGAATTAAACTACTAATTCAGCGATATTTGTACCTACCTAGAATAATTAATAAACCTTGTTCCAAGCTTTTATGTATTATGTACCCCTCTGTATATGGAAGGTATATGGATAATTACAGAAACCGGAAAACCGTTTTCGGTTCGTTTTTTACTCCCAACCGAAACCGTCTACGGTTTCCGGTTCGGTTTTCTCTACCAACCGTAACCGTACACGGTTTGCAACCGAAACCGAAAAACGACAACCCTACTCAAACCTCAATTGGCATATCCCTACTACATGATGACTTATGAGAACTTTCTCCTATTTTTCAGCGAAATTGTTGACCGGCTTGTTGGTCTACTTGTTATTTTTAATTAAAAAATACTCCGGATCTCAGTCCCATCTCTGTTTAAATACTATTTTAAACAATAAGTTTAACCTCTTGTTAAATATTATAAATAACGTGTAAGGAACAATGCACAATGTAAGCTTTTATCGCATGCAATGATTTATGATTAAAATTTGTTGAGGATAAGGTGTTGCCTAATTAAAACTTGAAATTTAAGAAGAAAAAACATTTTCATATGCACAACTTAAGCAAACTTCATCTATTGTTGGGAAGAAGAGCCTTCCATAATGCAGTCATGCGGATAATAAAATATCCAGCGTTGGGAACTTTTCCCAAGCTTTCTTCCACTTTCTTAATGGTTAGGATATTTTGGCTGCGTTTAACTTTCAGGGTGAGATTCAGTGAGGTAACGCGAGGATTGACAGAAGGGTTTTTTGGCAAAAAAAATTATTATACGGAGTATTATGAACAATTCATGTTGAGAAATGTGTTTAGGATAAGATACCATAATGATTCTTTCCACTCAACATGGAGTTTTACAGAAATGTGTGCTTGTTTTTGCACGATCATTCGTTGTTTAAATGTGGCTCAACCAAACGTAGTACAAACTACCAGTTTGTGAGTATAAAATTATTTTAATTAGTACCCTAAGAAGTAATGAGTGGTTGCATAACAGCATAATATGTTTAATAACATATCGGTTGCTTAAAATAAAATACAGACACTTTTAACTACGTCAATGTTTTCCAGTTTAACATAATAATGTTGTTAAACTTTATTTAATATTGCAAAAAGATTTCTCCAGAAGAAAAACAGTTTAAAAATGGCCCTCTATGATACTAGTATTAATAGTCCAATTATTTTAAACACTGATAAAAATCATTCTTGAAACCAGATCCAAAAAAAGTTAACATAAAATAAAGAAAACATTAAGTGTGTAAATTTTAATGTTGTATGTGTAAATACACGACGTTTTATTTAGATACAAATGGACATATACTTTTATTACCTTAGGTAAACTACCTATCAACTATTTCCACCTTACTGTTCTTTATAAGTAAGTTTTATAACTTATACTTAACATTTTCCTTTCGGTCTTTATTTCGCTCTTGCCTTAAATACTAGAAAAACTGTCCGTTGGATACAAAACCTCAGCAATGAAGGTGCTCTCATTCTATCAACTGCATGAAAAGGACCCATGTATAATTTTACGCATGGAAGTGATTTCAAGTATCGCCTAAACACGGGATGATTAGCCAGTGGCCACTTACTTAATGAGCGACAAAAAGCTTTTGAGCACAATAATCCTTTGCTTGCAACGTCCAACAAGACAAAACAAAAAGTAATTGATATTACTGTAAATAACACCACAGTTACGAATATCGAAGCTGGAAAGTTGTCGTCTGATATGATGGCGGTATACATTCCAGCAATGATAAATGAAGCACAAAACATTTGCAACATAGGGAGTAGATTGAGTTGAGAAAATTCATTGAGAATTCTGGTGTACACTTGACATTTGTTGTATGAGGAGATTAATCTCCACTGTTCCGCGTGGCTTGTTCCATTTCTTACTTTTTTGGAAGCTAAGAGGAGGGCTTTTAGCTTATCATTCCACATCTGCATCGAGATTCCAAATATGATTACGTGAAATCCCGAAACGTTAATAAGGCAACACATCAAGCTACTCTCGATTACATAGGAAATACTTTGAAAAGTGAGGGAAATACAGGAGCTGGGATACACATAGGAAATCATACGGGATGAAAGTAGTTGACATGGAAAGAGATACGTGGCCAAAGGTAGCATAAAACCAACAAATGGCAGAGAAATCATGGTTGATACTGTAATACAAAATTCAGCGGATATTCGAGCTTGTTTGGAATTCTTGACCATTTCCCGACCTAAAAACGACCCAAATGAGAATTTTTTACTGGCAATTTAAAAAAAAAATATCTTTATATTTTATATGATACCTTTGTAATGCAGAATTCCGTTGAAGGAATTATTACTTATGATCAGCTGGTGCAATTCATTTTCGGATTTGAGGTTAGCCAGCATCACATATATTCCAGCGGCATATATTATCACAAAAAATGTATTCACAAGATTAATTGCGTGGGATTCCTTTTTGCTATATATTGAAATAACAAGTTGTATACAGAACAGAGTGTACAATAAAGAAAGTGCACACATGCAAATTTTCCATTGTTGTTGATAGGAACCTTTGGTAGGGCCAATAAACCCGTTGATTTTATCAACCAATTTGTATGGGAAGAGCCGTAATGCCTGACCAATTCGAAGTTGGACCAAAATTATGTCTTGGCTTAATTTTAGTACCATTTTGCTACGCAAATTTTTACGTTACTTGACCCCTCGCTAGTAGGACTGCTTGGAAGCTTACTCTTGAAACATTCTATATGTAAGTAAAACAAATCAATTCGAAATTTTCTTGGTCAATAATTCAGTCTCAACTACTTGCACGCAGGCTGTCGGAAAGAATGATACAAATGAATGTTAGCTAAATTATTTTAATTGTAGAATGTTTGTCAATATCAATAATATTTATCTACAGTCGTTCATTTTCTAAAGCAATGCTTATGAAAAATTGTTTTGGAATTCAAACCACTGGTTTATATTCCGTATTAATTTATTTAATTACAATGTCGAAGTATACAAACACAACGCAGAGCATTATCTTTCTCATATTCAACGTGAAAATTCCACCTCTCCTTTATATAATGAAAACGATTCGTATTTAATGTATGATTTCATCTTTCATATGCAAACAACTTTATCACATATCATACATTGCTTCTTGCTCTGTTAATTAAACTGAACATGTATTCCAAATTATTAATTATATAGCCTTGTAAAAGGGGCTTCGGCTCGATTTTATCTAATCTAGGAAATATTTTCGTCCATCGAAATTTCTGGAAGGAAAGCTTGCTTTCCTACCCAGTTTTCAATGTTTAAGAAGCATCAAGGCGTTAATGCCGTTGGTATTCAGCACCATAAAATAAGTTTTTCTATTCAATGAAAATGACTTTCGTAATTGACTGACAACACCAGCTGAGCTGTCCCGCTGATATTATTAACTCGTGTTAGGGTTTCCTTGTAAAGTATTTGATTTTTCACTCACCCGTGACTTATAATTCTAACATTCACTCATTCTTGAATGACAAACTGTATGACAAAGTGAGCTGACAGGTAATTTCTCCAATGCAATCTTCATAAGACATGAAAAGTATTTATTACGTAGCTGAAGCGAAAGCATTCAGCGTAGTAATGGTTTTACTAAAACTGTCTGTCCGTCTGTCCGTCTGTCTGTCCGTGCGCACTCTCCTGGTCACATACATTGACCGATTTGGACCAAATTTGGTACACGGGTAGTACCACTCAAGAGAACCTCTGGGAATAATTTTCAGACATATCGGTCAAACGGTTCGAAAGTTGTAAGCTCGAGAGTTCGGAAACTCATCGATTTGGTTGAAACATATACATAACGGCATGCTTCGCAAAGCAAAGCATAGCAAATGCATAGTGCATGAATGTACATAAAGCATAAAGCTTGTGCATACTTGAAATCCGGAATGGTATTGCACAAGTAATGCTTTTACTACGTTGGGAGAGGATCGCAGAGGTGGAGAGAGGTTTAGAGAGAGAGGTGGTGGAGGGGATATTGTGCACATGTGGGAGGGGGTTTGGAGGTGATCACTCAACGCCTTCTTCAGCTACGTCTCTGGCCTGCTTACTAGCAGTTTATTATTCTTCGTTGTAGATAAAAGCGGAGAATAAATGTTTGTGGATGACTTACAAAAACCAAGGAATGAAAAAGGGAAACATTTTTTTATTAGGCACTGAGTATGAGTATGTTATACAATGTTGCTAATCATACGTAGCGCGGAGAGATCCAGTTTCTTCCTTGGTTTCGTCCCTTGAGTATCCCTAAGTTGCTTGTTCGGTACACTCCTGTATTACCAGACTTATTTTGCTCTTGCCTTAAATACTAGAAAAACTGTCCGTTGGATACAAACCCTCAGCAATGAGGGTGCTCTCATTCTATCAACTGCATGAAAAGGACCCATGTATAATTTTACGCATGGAAGTGAGTTCATGTATCGCCTAAACACAGGATTACTAGCCAGTGGCCATTTTCTTAATAAGTGACAAAAAGCTTTTGAGTACAATAATCCTTTGCTAGCAATGTCTAACAAGACAAACCCAAAGGCAATTAAAATCCCTTTGAGTACTCCTACGGTTAGAAATATTGGAGCTGGCAAGTTTCCATCTGACATGATGGCGGTGTACATTCCAGCAATGATAAATGTGGCACAAAACATTTGTATAATGGGGAGTACATTCAATCGAGAAAACTCATTCACAATTCTGGTGTACACTTGACATTTTTTGTAGGAGGAGATTAAGTTCCACTGTTCCACGCGACTGCTTCCTAAATTCACATTTTTAGAAGCTAAAACGAGGTCTTTAAGGTTATCATTCCACATTTGTACCGAGATTCCCAATAGGATTATATGAAACCCCCAAACGATAGTAAAACAGGAAATCAAAAAACTCTCGATTACATAAGGAATACTTTGAAAAATGAAAGAAAAGCACGACCTGGGATATAAATAGGAAATTATATACGATGCAAGCAATTGACATGGGAAAAGATACGTGGATAGAGGTAACATAAAACAAACCAATGAGGGTGTGGCCTTAAACACATTTTCACGCGCTGGAAATGGATGAAATGAGAAGTTTATTTTAGCTAATTATACAGGAAGTTTAATTTATGACTTATAATAGCGTACCTTTGTAATGTAGAATTCCAACGATTTATTGCTCAGGATTAGTTGGTAAATTTCGTTTTCGGATCTGAGGCTGGCCACCATAACATAATCGCAGTGGCGTGGATTGTCGCAAACAAAGTGTTGACAAGAAAAATTTTATGGGTTTCTTTTTCTCTGTACATTGAAACCAAAAGGTGAGTACAGGACAGAATGTACAGAAAACAAAGTGTGCACATGCAAATTTTCCGTTGTTGTTGATAAGAACGCTTGATAGTCGTGCCAGTATACCCGTTGAATTTATCAACCAATTTGGAAGGGAAGAGACGTAATAGGTATCCAATTTGAATTTGGAGCATCATTATGTCCTGGCTTAGTTTTAAGACCATTTTGTTACCTTACTTTTCAGCTTACTTTATAACAAATACAATAATCTTTCTCGTTGCCAACGTACTTCTAAAGCATTCAATGAGGAAGTAAAAACAATAAAATTTCATGGAATGTTCTTACAAGGAAAGGTTTTCAACTGAAGTCTGAGTTAAGACAAACCAAATATCAATTTTAGGGTAGTTTTATGCGCTGAAAACGATTCTGAAATCAGTTTGCTGTAAAACTAAACTTTTGAATTTATAAAAGCGGTAGTTGGTATGGTAACTGCCATGGTAAATGAAGTTGAAATTTAAGTTTCGGTCAAAACTACTTCAAATTTAATTTTTATGCTTAAATTAAGGTTAGAATAAAATATTTTACAAAAAAATGGATGAAATCCCAAAAAAAATACTATTTGCGGATCAGCAATGTAGTCCAAGGCGTTTTAATATTGCCCCATTTAAATAACATGTAAATTCAAAAGTTTAGTTTTACAGCAAACTGATTTCAGAATCGTTTTCAGCACATAAAATTACCCCATAATTGATATTTGGTTTGTCTTAACTCAGACTTCAGTTGAAAACGATCCCTTGTTAGTCAATAATTTACTAGTTGCACACTGCCGTAAGACTGAAATAAATAAACATCAGCTCCATCCTTTGAATTACTTACATAATAATAATTGTAGCATAATTCATGTTAATATCACGTGTTTCCGCAGTCCTTCATTTCCTAAAACCGTACTTATGAAAGCAATCATTTTGGAATGAGAGCAAATTATTATTATGTAGCTGATTCAATTTTGGTTATAAACTTTTATTAGTAACTGTATTATTGTTAAACTTTAAACTAGTTTATTAATTTAAATTACAGGTAAAAGGCGTCTTACAAATCCCGGCAATTTACAGAGGGAAGTTCGTTCTCTTAAGTACCTAGCTAGGTTTGAAGGTTAAGTGACGTCAACACCACAGAAGAGTTCACGATAGCATCTTCAAATCACTTCCGCAATTGACCCGCAGCACCTGCGAAACCCTTCACTCGCGTCAGAGTTTTCTGGTACAATATTTGTACAACATTATATTGTTTTTGAGAGTGAAAGCAGTAAAACTTTCGCCAGTGTATGACGAACCAGCTAAAACTTTGAATATGTACTTATCTTTTAGCAAGTTATCCGTATAAAAAGTTTGAACAGTTCTGATACCCAAGTTGGCAATCAGTTCATGGTTTATGGAGGAGTTACAGGCAAGCAACTTCTCAAACCAGTCGAAATACGGCTGGGAAATGGGTATCGGATATTCACTTCTATTTGGGATGTATCACAACAGAACAGAAGATAATATTGCTATGCAAACAGCAACAATTTCTGATGGAGGAATTTAGCGGAATGTTTGCAAATCATTAGGTAACTGGACATCACTCGGCATTTGTATTCGGCACTGGAAATTACATCTTGAACCCAGACTAGTGATAGCACCCATTAGAGCATTCTTGTGCTGTCTTGCCGAAGGAATGGAGGTCAAGTTTATTCGAGGAATGGTGGACACTTCAGGAGCTTATTTAGACGGGCTTGGAAACCTCACAAATATGGAAGGTAAGAGGTTGAATCGATCCTGGAAATTACTCAAACTCGTCCACTCAAACCACAATTGGCTTATCCTTATTATATGATGACGTATGAAAACTATTTGCTATACCTACATTCTGTAGTTGATAATTTTTCTTGAACTTTTGTGTTAGCTTTCAGTACAAAAACTGAAAATGGTACGCACACCACACCTAACCTACTGCAATAAAATTATATCCTAAATCCGAAGGAAAATGTACAAATGATGTGAGCTTGAAATAATTTTATTTTCACAAATACACATAATGTTTTATTAAATAGAAGTATAAATGAGCACGGAGTATACTAAAATAATGATGAAATTGAACTAATGCATAATATTATACCACTACTCAAAATTACTTAAGAATATTCCTTATTATGATTATGGGATTCCATCTTCCTTGGGCACATCATCGCTCCAATTTAACACACTTTCATGGTACGTCGGTGGAGGCTGGTATTCCGGTGGATCCGAATCCAAAATTGGCACTTGTTGATCGTCATGGTACGCCGGTGGAGGCTGATATTCCGGTGGATCCGAATCCACAATTGGTGCTTGTTCACCGTCATGGTACGCCGGTGGAGGCTGATATTCCGGTGGATCCGAATCCTCAATTGCTGCTTGTTCACGGGGTAGGACAATAATTCGGAAATGAGTTTGAGGAAATAGAGTACATGAAGGGATACTTGTGCTATTTATGCGACGACCTCCAGAAATAGCACCTATATGATTTTTAAAACAAACTAATCAGTTAAATTCATAAATTAAGGAAGGAAGTACATGCAAATAATTAAATCTAAAAGGTAGATGTTTTTATTCAAACCTTGCCGATAACTGATGATTTCACTCTCGTTTCTACTAAAACGCCTTAAGAACCACCTGCACATTCGAATGCAATAGTAGATGGTAATCCCCACGAGGAAAATGAAGAGCAAAACTTTATTACTATGTTTTACGTCGCCGTCACTGCAAAATTAAATATTGCAAAATTAATTCAACAATGAATTTTAACCCATAAATTCAAAAACATTCAACACAAATAACTAGCAAGAAAATACCATTCTATACCTGGATGATGATGATGTACTTTTACCAAATTCTACTTTTGTAACGTTCGAGTATTCCAATCTACCGGTGTCAGCATAACTTGATGCTTGACAAACCAAGCTTCCACAGATGATGATGATTATTAAAATCCCAAAGATGAAGGATGATCCTCGACCACAAGCAGCTTGATAAGACGACATAATGCTTCACTTCTCAATTACACTGACTTGTCACATTTAAATTTCAGCAAGATTGACCAAGATATTACATTCAATGGACCAAAGCAACACAACAACACCTCCAATCTCCAATCCAATTCTTTACGAAGGCAGAATGTGAAGATTTTGAGTTGATGTTGATCTGTTGATGATGCCCTGTCCAATTTTATATTTGGCGCCACTTGAAATTCAATGCCCCACAACACATTCCTTGAAGCCTTGACAACGTTTTTGATTTTTTTGAAAGACACAATTTAGAGACAAGAAACAAATCATCATATACATCATAAACTGCAGAACATGGAGATATTGAAACTGGAAAATGAACAGAGTTATTCCTCGTCAGTTTTGAATGGGAGGATTCACTGCTTGCAAAACAGTTGAATTTTACACTCATTCTCCGATATATATTCGAAACTGAGGATGACAACCTACTTGGGTAGCTGAGACGAGCGAGAAAATAAAGTCTATTATTATTATCATTATTATTATTATTATTATGCAGTTTACGGTTCTTTGGCAGTCAAGTTCGTACTTGTACAATATACATAGGTAGCAGGAGAAGTTCGATGAAGAAAGTACAAGGGGAAAATAACAGTGAATCCGCTCATCCTATTTCGGGAAACCAGCGAAAAATCGTGAAGGAAACAACGGTCAAATACTAGGTGAGCACACTTGCTCTCAAAAATTGTATAGTTGAGTTTACAAAACAGGAAATCCCGTTTTCAATCTTTTCTAAATTTTTCAAGACATTGTTCTTATCTTTTCATACAATCGTATTGTCAGATTGTCGGAATCGTTTAAATCTCGTGTTTGGATAATTAATTTAGGTTTTAGGCTTTCGTCTGGCATTTACAATACAAACCCAATCTGCCAAGTTATAAGGCTGATGCTTGGCCCATACATTTCATGATACTCGGCCCATACACCTTTTTGGCCAAAAGGACAAACATTCCCCAAGCATGCCGAAGATGGCGAGTATGGGCCATGCATTTGCCGAGTAACAATTAGTTTATAAAATACACGGACTGTCAGTTATTTGCCATACATGATATGAGACTTGCGGATGACTCAGTAATTCATATAAAAATGATGCTAGTAATAATACGTAACAACAGCATATACAAAATTACCAAATTATTGTTTATTAGTGTTTTATTCGATTGGTTTTGTAAATGGTATACATAAGTAAACATTATTATAAGGTAATAACACACATTTTGAGTACAGATCAGCCAAATTAATAATCACATCATTAATATCATCAGAGTGGAGGTTTTCAATTACATATATTCCTAATTTATAGCTTAAGCAAACATAACCTGTAAGATTTCTTTTAACTAAATTAGTACATACAAATGTAGACAAAGAAGGATCACTGTGATGGACAATTTTCTTCACTAAAACTATGTCTCCCTGCATGGTTTGAAAGCAATTATTACCCACTGAGGTACAAACAGTAATACCCTTGTAAATTAGCTTTTTAGAAGTCTTATGGAAAATTACATTCTTATTATTTTCCCTGCTTGTAGTCTGGCTAGCTTCACTCCGCTCTTGAATACGTTTGGCTACCTGGTTTACCTGCTGGTGGTGTTTCCTTATCATACTTTTTAAAATCTGCATATGATTTTCAAAAGGGAAAGCGCTACAATTGTCAAGTGAGCCGTACAATAACGAGTCATCAGCCAAATGGATTAAATTGTGAACGTTATACACTATAAATTCTACACCATATAACTCTTTTGACATATGTACAAACTCAACGAGCAGTTTTGAAGCATACCGATTCCTTTCAAAGTTTGAGGCATTGTTAGAAAGTAATATAAACATTGCACAATTCAGTCGTAAATATATAGCGTATTCTAAATCGGAAATTGTATTTTTGAGCACAACAAGTCCTGTATAAATTAAAAAAAGACGATATTCAGTCGCTTTGTAATGTTTCAACTCTCTCAATGATCTACATTTTCGGGAAAATTCTACTGGAATATATGGCTTTAAAGTTATAAGTTTACGAGACACCTCAAGAGTTTTAGCTGCATTCCATTTAAACGGGACTTTACCAAACACCCACTTATATAGTAACTTTCTCATGACACCAAGACACACGAGGTGCATATAATCTAAAGGCACCTGGAATACTAAATCTAACTTTAATACGGACAATGGAGAGACACCAGTGTGATGATCTGTATCTTTCTGACTTGAAAAATCGGTACCACTACGCAAAGCTGATAAAACGTCTGGATAAACTACCCTACCTGAATAATGTCCTTCAGTAATACAGCGTTCACACCCATGAAACGCGTTAAAACTTTTACACTGTTTAACAAAACTTCTGGCCGGAGCGTCTGCTATGACTGCACTAATTCTAAACTTAAATTTACTATTCATGACGATTATACCATTAGCTTCTAAAGATTTTACTTCATTCACCAACTGCTCAAAAAAGGAATGGACATTGTTAGGTTTCTCATTTCCCATGAAAAGACCGATAACAAAAACCTTTGATTTATAAATTTGATCACATTTTCCCAGAATGGGCCAAAATGCCATATTGGTGCTTTTTGAAATAGGTACACCATCGACTGATATTTGAATGCTTATACAATTTTCCTGACATGACTGAGTAACCGTACTGTCTTGTAGTTTGCTAAAATGGTTTTGGATACCAAAGTAAACGAATTTTCCCCCTGCTACATTCTCAACTAATATGTTTCTTGGAGTATTCAAAAACGATCTTGAGTCCACTGGAAGAGTTTTGCCTTCACTCGTGCATTTTTTTAAAATTTTTAGTAAACTAGACAATGCAGAGTGTGGGACATTATTTTGTTGATACCAACTAGTTAGAGCAGTTTTGAAATCAAAATCTACACTATGGGTTTGACTAGCTAATTGATGTGTAAAGTTACTTGACTCGTGACAATGTATAACATTTTGATTACTAAAATCGGCACTAACCGAATTTACACTAGGTAAAGCTATAACGTGTGGACTAAGACGAGGCTGATTTTTTACTTCATTAACATATGCTTGAAACCGCTTTTGAACACGGCGACGTTGGGTTCTAGATGACTTCATTCTTGATTAGTTTGAAGCGTCTTCCAGTTGCTGCTGCTGATTTCTTAATTGTTCTTGTTGAAGTTGTTTTTCGTATCTTCTCTGGCGTCCACCATCTCTGTCACCTTTCCCGTTCAGCCATTTCATTGTTATCTTGTCAACGTAGTGATCCGTAGCATCTTTTCCAATATTAGTAGAGCGGATGGTTTCTGAATAAATGAAAACCAGTTAAAAAGTACAAGCTAATATTTCATAATAGTTGGAGTATACAAGCACTTTATCTCTTATTACTGATGATGAGGGCATGAGCATTTGTCCCTTTTAATTTGCAACGTTGAAATTTTCCAGTGAAATTGAGGTCTTGGCATAACCCGGGTCCAAGTAGTCGAGTCAGCACATTCTCAACTAACGATTTGACAATTTCCCCACCGACGAGCCTAAGCTGTTGCGTCTGAAATTGAAAACACACTTGTGAAATATTTAATTATTACACATTACATTATTTATTTGAAAATAAATAAAACTTACTAGTAAATCAAAATTCAGTTTTTCCGTCAACCATTCGTTAAGGCGATAGAAGTCTGCTATTGATGACACCGGAAATGTCACGGGCAAAGTGGGTTCAGGGCTTTTCAGATCTGAGTTCAGAAGTGTTTGATACAATGTGTAAAGCTGCTTAATGTCTTCCTGAATCACGCTAATTCCACGCAGAACCGTCCTCTGAAATGCTGGAGAAAATGACAGAAAGTATATTATGACTCAAATTCAAAAATACAGCTGTTTAGGAGACGTGCAATTTAAAAATTACCTGTCAGTGTAACATCAATTTCGTGAGCTATGGACTCACGTGAAGCCAAACCATATGGAGATCCTGCGACACCCTGAGTTCCAGATCCCGGTGCCAAGCCAAAGGAAGGGCCCCCTTTCCTCTGAGATGCTGGAGCCAAGTTAAACGAGGAGTCTCCGTTCCCCTGAGATCTTGGAGCCAAGTTTAACGAGGAGCCTCCGTTTCCCTGAGATCCTGAAGCCAAGTTAAACGAGGAGCCTCCGTTCCCCTGAGATCTTGGAGCCAAGCCAAACGAGGAGCTTTCGTTCCTCTGAGATTCTGTCGTCAAGTTAAACGTAGAGCCTCCGTCCCGCTTAGATCTTGGAGCCAAACCCAAAGGCGATCCTCCGTTGCTGTGAGTTCCAGATCTTGCTAAAGCCAAATGAAGTGGAGAACCTCCGTTCCTTTGAGTTGCAAATTCTAACCAAAACCGGAAATTTTGGGGATTAAAATAAGCCGATACAGTTGTTAAAAGTCATTAATAAATCGAAGGTTCATGTCAATCTACGTATTTTGCTTTATTACCAGCTGACAGTTGATAAGTTGGTTCGTTTGGAGTAAAAAGCAATTTTTTTCGTGGAATTGGTCTACTCCTGGGTGCTAATCCTGGGCGCTTCCTAGCTGGAAAGTTTCTTAATTCGTCTTCTGAAGATGAACCGTTGTCTATCTGATGTTTTGGAAGTTTTCGTTTACGAAATCGAGAGGTTTTCTCGTCGTCACTTTCCAAATGAGATGTCACTTCTGCGGCTGCTGCTTTTTTTCTCGCTTTATCGTAATTATCTGTATCAACAATTGCAATACTTTTTAATTCCAGTAATTTTAATACTCAAAAAATCCTTATTTTCCCCAACTTTAAGTGTTAAAAATTACCTGCGTATGTAAGGATACGTACATCGAAGGTCTCCCAATTTTCACCAGGCTTCGGCTTCAACTTCTTTTTCACTGCTTCAGCAAATTTAAATGATGGCAAACTGGGATATACACAACTTTTATTATTATTCCTCAACCACGCTCGTGGAATAGCTTGACATGCATTTTCTTTGGGAAACTCAACAATGGCAAAATCAAACTTGTCCATTTTTGAAATTCTTGGCCAAGGACTCTTACTGCACAAGTTAATGATTCGTTAACTTTAAATAGAACTGAGAATAAACAAATCAAGTCAACAGGATTGAAATGATCTAGCTCGCTCTTCTGCATGAGGCCTGATCTGATTCAAATTTGGCGCTGCATATATAGCTCAATGCTTCTTTGTTGCAATAATCTAAGCAACATCGTTCATAAAAATCAATTACCAATCTTGGCCCATACATATTTTACATCACACAGTGAGTCATGCTTTGGGAATTGTAGAAGGATAATGTGTATTGCAATGCAATAATAAAATGCTTGGTCCATGTTTGGCACATCTAACTCAATTCCCTATGAAAATGACACAAACTTTGGCCATCTATAGCGGTGATGGCGCTTATTAACCGTGTATGGTCCATTTATTCTAAATACACATGGCAGACTGGGAATATCATACATCATGAGTTGAAGCATATACGACGTAAATTGGGTAATAAAGCATGGATAATAAATCCATGACAAATTTGAATAATTTGTGGACTGTTTTTAGTTTTATACTATCTTTGGAGTTTATTTGATTTTGAACATTGGAATATCTTTAAGTATGCAGATTCTCATGCTGATTTTTCTGTTTTATCTATTTGTATACCACCGTATATTTCAATTAAAAACAATTTCACATGTAATGGAAGCATCGACTTTAGGATAAAGACGTTGAAATGGAATACAGTAACTGTCAATGTAACTGTTATTACTTTAGGCAACTTTAAAAAGCTTCTAATTGCTTTAAAATTTATTTAGCTTTTGCCAGACAAATATGTTTCAAAAGGTTTGACGACACAGTTTCTCTTGGAAAACTCAAATTTATAGCTTTATTTCGACGCGAAAACTCATTTTCCAGGAAACTCGAAATTCTATCCGTTATACATTTTTGACCAGCGTTTCGAAAAATACCAGGAATTCTGAAGCGTGTTTCGTAAAGGAAAACGAAAAAACTTATTACACTACCAGAAAGAAATAAAATGAAGACAATTTTAATGTTTCCACTTAAATTAACGGGTGTAAATTTTCCCTCGCCTGGCAACGGCGCAACTGAGTATAATGAGTAAAACCCATCTTTTATTCTACGCATGTATTCAATAAAACCAGAGCGGTAAAGGTTTTCCAATCGTTCAACAATTTTTGGATTAATCCTTTTAAAAAGCTCGAAGCCTTCATTAAAAGACGTTAATAACTCTGTCCCGAAGGATAAATGTGATTTAAAAACGCTTTCAGATCTTCTTCTTAAATACAAACGTCGGAATGTAGCGACAACTAAGTCGTCCGCAATTATAGCAGTCTTTTCATTTTTGGAGCAATCAAAAAGCTTCCAGAAGTCACCATTTCCATACTTATCCCGAATTTCTGGACGATGATACTTTGCCAACGATTTCTTTGTATTATTGAGAATGAACTGAGCTGCTTTTGTAAAATTGTTCTTTAATGAAACCTCATTAGTCATCATCGTTTCTACCTGCGCAAATTCCGTCAAAATTCTCAAAATTTCAGATGCACAATGTATTTTTCTATTACTGAACAGACTGGTTAATACGGATTCATGAGGATTCAAAGATTTCTCTGAATTTAAGTCCGGAATTACCGGATCACCACCAAACTTTTCTACATTTATAGTTGTAGACGTGATTTCGTATCCATGTTTTATAAGCTGTTGCAAAGTTGTAAATGGTTTTGGAGGGATTGGTGAAGCAATCCTTGTGATATTGTCCCCTTTATACGCATTACTTATTACTAAGGCTGCAAGCTTAAATCCAGCAAAAATTAGTCGAATAATGCCATGTCTTTTACTCATCGAATTATCCAACCTGTCTTCAATCCCTTGTTCAAGAAGATATCTAAATGAACCATAAAAATATGAAACATATATTTGACTACTCAATGGTTTTAACGCATGAGTAAATTTTTGTCGCCATTTCTCAACGCCAAGGCAAACGACTGGTACAATTAAAGAAACGCACAAAATAGATATCCAATAGAATATATCGTAAGCAGATACTAGATCGTACACGGCTAGGTCACTCTGCAAGAACCCACAACTGATAAACTTAAAGCTCCGGTCAACAAATGGAAAGGACATTAGCAGATCTGATGACATTCTTGTTCGTAAAATCCAAGGATAGAATTCTAAAGGGAAGGAGCAACCACATTTTCGTTTTGGGTTGAATCTCCCTTTCTGTTTCTCGCAGTAGTATTGTGTTTGATATGATAGATTTCCAAAAGCTGTGGAGCGAATTTTTTGCTCAATTTTCCAGTCCATAGTTTCTGGTTGCAGCCGCGTATTATCTTGTACTATCCCTTTATGAAACACTGGAATAAAAGTCCCAGCTAGCATTAAAACTGTATCTGACAGGTCTTCATTGTCAGCCTTTAGTTGACGTTGTAACCATGTTGCAGATAGCTCACGATAATAATCTCTTTGCTGTGTTAAACTGAGCGTGTGAATTGCAATGTAAGGATGACATTTATCACAAGTTTGACAAAAACGACTAATTTCTGTTACAAAATCCAACGAATTTCCCATCAATGGCATTTGTCTTGTTCCCATTCCAGTCGTTTGTATTTTTCTCGCTTTAATTTTTTCGGTGAGGAACGCTAAAAAATGTAATGAAGAAGTTGCTTCCCAGCTGTTTACAGCTCTTAATCCAAAAAATACACCAAGTATCCAAGCATCAAATTCAAACTTTTTGGTGTCAGTTGAAGAAACAAACACATTGTAACGAGGGCTCGTTATGAAAATTGATTTTTTAGTTTCGATTTTATGCCAACCGTCGTCCCAGTTAGGTGGCAAAAAACGGAATTTAGCCAGTTGTTTTGGGATCACTAAGTACTTATGATCTTCTTTAGTTAAGCTGTAATGTATTGCCCATTCTCCATTTTTAGAAAGTCTGGGAGGAGAAATGTGCAGATGAGCTTCACATTGCCATGGCTTAGCGAATCCATGAAAAAATGGTGCAGAATATATTTTTTCTACTTGTTGCCAATATGAGAGTCGCAGATTATACGCCAGTTTAATTTTCTCAAAAGGTAAAAAAAGCTTCAGAAGTTGTTCTCCTCCAGTTTTGTTTTTGTAGGATACCAAGACTAAATCGTATCTGGTGAGAATCACGGGGTTAAGAGGGGGCAGAATATCTTTTCCTTCGTAGTTCAATATGTGAATCATGCATTTTGGGAATAAAGCTAGAAACGCGTTCAGGTTGGAAATTGGGCCCCTGTCTCGTAACAATTTTGTGTCTAAACGGTATGGGGAGTAAGTTAATTTAGATACATTTGTCGGTTTCTGAACAGAAGAATGAGTTTTCCCCCATACTTCAAGCACATACATAAAAACAATACAATGTAGAAAAACCAGCTTAAACGACATAGCTGAATGATTTGGTTTGAATATTATTCTTGAGTTTCGGCTGCTATTTCCTTAAAGGATTTTTTTTAGATATTTTTCAACTTAGAGACCCTTAGGAAATATTTCAGTCTTTTTACGAATATATTCTTTGGGTTTTAACATGGAAAATTATCACAACATAACGACAACCTTACCGAATAGGTTTAAGTAATATAAGCTGCCCGAAGTCGAACTTCAACTAAATATTTGGCTAGTAGCACATAGGTTTGGAAATTATATATGAAGGAATAGTTACACGACAAATTATATGCATATACTGTGAGGTCTCTTTTAAAAGACTCACATGCTAATTCAGAAGTGCATTGGTTTCTGCTATGTAAATACAGTGGAAGCCGTTATGTTCATTTGCATACACATTCGCATTCCCTTTGTCTTGGTTTCCAGACAATGGATGACTGATGCAAATATGTACCTAAAAATAGAGCACTCTTGCCCGCTGTCCAAGAGTATAAAAGGACGCGGATGACACAAGCCAAACACAGTTGGTTTTTGTATTTTACCTAGTTCGCTAGAGGAAATTTATGCTCTGTGAGTTTCTCCAAAGCATTTATAAGTTGCAGCAAGTCGAGCATCTCCTTGCTGCAAAATAGCTCTTAGCTTTACTTCCTGTGTTTCCACTTCGGTGATGTACTCAGGTTAGCTCTAGTTAGTTACCAGTTGATGAAACTGAGAAATCAGTTCCCTACTTTACCTCCGTAAGCCCGATCCCTTGGACTTATTTGTAGTTAAATACAATTACTTGTGTTTACGCATATATTTATTTCGCATACGAACACATAAGCAGCCAACATCATAAAAACTAGCATAATACGAACTATCCATAAAACCCGTGAGTCTAACTTCTGGTAAAACCGAAGGGAACCCTCACAATACACATATATAACTCTGAATATTTTCTCCTTTAATTAATTAAATTTATTGTGTAGACATTGATCGCATGCAGTAAAACCTCGATATCCTTATATTTTTTTGTATTTGCGATGAGAATTTCAAGGCTGACGTGTTAAATTTTTTACGGTGTAGATATATTTTAGAATCGGTCTTGACATGTTTTGAATAATGAACCACCCCTTGTAAAGTTTTAGCAGATACATAACCATTGCCGTGTTAATACACAGGCGTAAAATTTTCTTGCAGAACAAATCCATAAATGTACATAATACGGAAGTGCTTTCTAAATATGCATATTATAGTACTGCGCAAAAATTAGACGGACGGAAAAATAGTGGTAAATTTTTTTCCGTCAAGACATTTTCTGGCATTGTATATCATAAATGCGAACTAAATTTTTTCACGTTTTTTATAAGCCTTTCACACGTTCCACGTGTAAATTAAGCATTTTCCCAAGATTCCTTGAACAGATTATAGATTAGTGCAAAGTAAGAAGTCCTAATAGGAATAAAATCCCGCTTTTTATTAAATTTTTATCAGGGGAATTATTATTGTCAATAGTGTAAATAGAATTGAGGAATCATAACAAACCGGTAAATAGCTACCCAGTTTATCCTTTCAGAGTTTTTAGTTTGTAAAATGATTCAAAGGTTTATAATACCTGGGAGATTTTTATTTGAATTTATTGTTATAGTGATTGTGCATAAAAATATTGGCCACTAGCAAATCACATATATTTATTACTGTGTAAAATTAAATTCAATTGTTTATTATCACGACTTGAATTCAGATATTATAATGTGCAAATATTATGTAAAGCCATTATTATTCGTAGAACTTGAAGAATATCATTACTAATTTTGTCTACGCAATAGGCTCATTTTAATATATCATATAACCTATCTTATCGTTAGCGATGGAAATAACCTTGGCCTAGAGGCTGTTATTTGATTCTGTTATCTGAAAACATTAAGATTTGCGTACTTGGTTTTTGGTTTTGCAAATTCCGAGAAACATCCGCTGCAAGCTATCAAACACAACGGCAGACTTTTTATGAAATATTCCGAAAATATTGATATTTAATTAAATATTTTCATCATAGGGATACTCGGATGTAGTGTTCCCAATGTACAAAGCAAAATTTCATCCTGGGATGGCTATGCTGGTACGCTAGATAAAATATATTTTTGTTCTGGGTTTGTTTATCGCTTTATCCTACGTATACAGTGTGTAGAAGATAGAAACTGCAAACTAAACTTATGAACTTGTGTACGCTGTTTGTGTGCCATAATTTTTCTATAAAGTTTTTGGAAAACCAAATAAAATCTAATTTCCATTAAAAAGAAAATGGGACTAAACAGGAAACCAGCTAATGGAATAAGAAAAAGCAATCTAATGCTACTACTCAAACCACTTGGCTGAAAAACATGTGTAGTTGGAAAATCTACCAATCTGCCTTCACTTTTGTAAATACTTTCATTAAATTTGTCGTGTCTATCAATAATTCCTGATGTGTACATTGCCTTAAATCTTGCAACGATTTTAGGATTAATCCAGTAAAACAGTTCGAAAACTTTGATGTGGGTTGTTAACGGATCTTTCCCAAAAGACAAGGGATGCATTTTATAACTTGTGTGGTGATTTGCAACATAAATTGTTTGAAATTTTACCATAAGGTGTTTATCTTCTATAACCGCTACTTTTGGCTGTCCAGAACAATTGTACAAGCGTGTCAAACCCGTTGCAGCAAGCCATTTTGGATAGTT
The DNA here is from genome assembly GCA_964034955.1 of Orchesella flavescens. Lineage (NCBI taxonomy): Eukaryota > Metazoa > Arthropoda > Collembola > Entomobryomorpha > Orchesellidae > Orchesella > Orchesella flavescens. Next base: position 30,633,390 of record OZ035957.1, read on the forward strand.
ATCATTTGCCCATAAATCTTTCAAGCTTATGCGAGTGTTGTTTAAAATGAATCCCTTCTCAATTGATAAGTAGGCCTTTTCAAGCGCTAAGGAGTAATATAATTTACTCATCATTTGAAAACGAGTTCGATTTTCAGTCTTCATGAACCGTTTATTTATATCAAGAATATGATTTCCGTTTTGAATACGCAGTTCATACCGCCTTTCTATCTTCATAAGAACAGATGGTGTTAATGGTGGCCCTTTGTGCACCACAAATGGACTGCTATATATGACATAATTGTTTGCTACAAGCTCTCTAAACGAGCCAATAGCCATAGGAGACACTGGTGAAATAAGTTTCGTGATATTTTCTCCTTTGTATCCATTAGCTAGAATGATTGTCATCAACAAATAAAGTCCCATGCATACTTTGAGAGAGGAAACTTGCTCAAAGGTGGAGGAAACTGCATCTGGACCTTGTTCAACCAATGGTGCCATAAATCCAAAGATATAATTTTGAATCCTATCTTTTCTCCGGTATACCTTCATACCGCGTACCCAAAACGTGAATCTCTCAACTTCCATAAACAACAATGGAAAGCAGAAAACTGTTGCTGCTATTGTAACCCAAGCAAACACTTTGTAGGCTGAAACCAACTCCAAAAACGGAAGCTTCCCACTGCGATGACCACAACTGATCCAATACAAACCTTCTTTGTGAATTGGAAACAGGAATTGATGCTCATGATTCTGCTTTGAATAAGTGATAACTGGCAACATTTTTTGGAGATTTTCACAAGTCCGGCATTTTTCAAATTGGTAATAACTTGAGTTGCCTAAGATGTAGTATAACAACCGTTCATCGGTCAGCTTATGTAGACTTGGTCCAGTCCACATAATTTTTCGTTCTTCCCATCTTTTAGGATATATGAAGCGGCCCTCGGCGTATTTGGGGTTGAAGTCTTTAGTTGAAATCTCCCACGTGATTTTACTCAGATCGGCATTTAAGTGAGTGATGATTTTCTTTAAAGCTTCTTCTTTTAAAGGATATTCCATCGAATCATGTATATTGGTTGTCTTTAACGGTGGCCAGTCAACGCAGTGATGACACATTAGGTCAACTATTTTTATCGCGTAAGTTTGTTCATATTCCCGTGTCCACTTGAAATGAAGGAGTTCCCATGTTGTTGTTGAATGCACGTACAGCCGTTGTGTATATCTGTCTATAGGAAATGTTTTTTTGATCACATATTTACGCCAAAAATTTTTGCAAGGCGACTCATTTTCGGTTACTAAAATATCATAATGCATTCTAGTTGTAAAGAGTGTTCTTGACACATGTGTTTCCCTATGATCCACCATTTGAAGCGGCCACTGAACAATATTTGGTATAATGAGGGAACTTTTATTGCACACGGAATTCAAAGTTTTGCTAATAATAAATAAATTGGCCTCGCAATTTTTAGGCCGAGAAATACTCATATTTTGCCTGAACTTGGGGGTCGTTAGAAGGATCGGTTGTTCCAAAGGAAGAAATTGTAAAGTACCTTCTGTGGTAATGCTTATTAAGCAGCTTGGAAACAAATTAAGGTATTCATTCAGATTTTGTATCACTGGCAAATCTTGATGTTGAAACGATGGAATACAGCTTGTAATTTTTGGCTTCAAAAATAAAATCAGAATGAAATGAAGAAATTGTAATTTGTTTTCCATCTTTAGTGCTGAGAAGGTAAAGATTAGTTGCGAAGTAAAACCATCCACCAACCTATTTTGAAACTGAATGGCTTTAGAATGCGATCGCTCTCAATTCTGTGTAAAGCTCAAGGTGGTATAAACCCTTCTAGACATATAAAATTGATTTTGGAACTAGACAACTCGAAATTAAAACACTCCAGTTTTAATTCCTCTCTTTATCTTACGTGGTGGATTTAATATCTTCTCATAACCCAAATAATCATTACGTGGTATCGTTTTACACAAGTGTAAAATAATAGTCAATAGTTTATCATATGGTTGTGTATAGCTAGCCAAAAGTAATCAACTGGGATATTCATTTATGGAGATAATTGAATTTTTAGCGAATTCTTATATCATGCTCATTACCTAACTGGACATTTACCACTTTACTCTTGTAAGAAGTTTAGTACACCTCCGGTAAATCAAGTATATAACGTATTAAAATTTGACACGTAATTTAAAAACAACAAGATTGCTTTGAATGTTTGTCAAACTTCATGCATGGATATGTATTGTAAAGGGAAGGCGAAAATAAAAGACCAAAAGCAATTCATCCAACCAAGCAAGCCTACACGCCTTTTACAATATGTCTGGATATATTACTAGAAATATTGTCTTGTAGATATGTTTTCATATATCCCTTGAGATGTAAAAGGGTTTTAAACCGGGACTTCCTGTTTTCCAAACTCGCCTAGAGAATGTGGGACAAACACGTAGACGTTGAGTTATGTACAAAATAACAAGCGCTTTTACATTACCTGGACGATTATTCATTGCTTTATAACAAGCTAATCAGAAAGAAACTGGAATGTCCACAAATTCTTTTGCCAGTTTAACTGCCAATTATGTGGCTAGCTGTAATTACTTTTACTAGGTATCTATCTCGACTTGAAAAGCCAAAATCTATTATTATCTTGTTTTGATTAAAAGCTTGACGGTATGATGGACGTGTAAATTTGTAAGAGAATTTTAACGTAAGCATGTTTAATATGGGAGTGAATACGAATCGTTTTTACGAACGCCGCCAGATTGATTTTATCTTGACAGTTGTTCATTATCTCAAGACAGAATATACGTAATGCCATTGATCGATGGGATGTATGATGACTCCATAATCCATAATCGCAAGAAAATATCGGCCGTATTGACTATACATACCTAGTCCGAGGTTAGCAAGAGTTTGGGTATGAAGGGATATCCACCGAACAAAGGATCTCCCGCCTAAGCACTAGGGGATAGTATAACAAATATTGTTAATAGGATGATCCGACTCCGTTTCCTCTGATCCAAAACCTATAAATTGTTTATATCACTATCCCAGTTTACTAACTGGAGATTGAACTCGACTTGAAGAGTGAAAGGTAGACTTTCATGACAGAAAAAATGATTTTACGTATCGAGTTCACAACGATTTAGCAGCGTAAACTCTTTCACTAATCGATTCGAGTTTGACAACGCTAACTATGCTTGTTATCGCTTCTACTTGCGTAGGGATAGCGGGTCTACATACGACTCAACATAACTCATCATAAATTACGCCAATAGGGAAGTATTATACAACGGAAAGAATGGGCTCCTAAGAAAACAAAACAGGAAATTTGTTTCTGAAAAATATTATATAGTTTGACCTAGTTTTAGAATAACACTCATCAGCTCTACTACTTGAAGAAGAAAATCCAATCTTTATAATCTATGAGATATCTGGACTCGATATGCCAAAACAATACCGCTTCAAACTCTTAATTACTTTGATATATGTAACAAACAAATTTAATTGAATATTTTAATCGATAATTTAGCTTGAGTTAAGCTAATAATTCCTTTGCGATTTAGTGAGTTAAAATGTATTATGGGTAAAATTCATTAGAATAAACTGCTAGTTAGCAGGCCAGAGACGTAGCTGAAGAAGGCGTTGAGTGATCACCTCCAAACCCCTCCTCCCATGTCCACCAAATCTCCTCCACCACCACTCTCTCTTAACCCACCTCTGCGATCCTCTCCCAACATTTGTAAGCATTTGTATTTGATTTGAAAGCATTACTTGTAGAACTCCATTCCGGATTCTGACTTTATGCACAAGCTCATGATTCCGGATTCATGCACAAGCACATCTACAAGGATGCTTTGCTGTGCTTACGTATACGTATACGTTTCAGCTAAATCGATGAGTTACTGAACTTTCGAGCCTATAACTTTCGAACCGTTTGACCGATTTCGCTGAAAAGTATTCCCAGAGGTCCTCTTGAGTAGTGCTACCTGTGTACCAAATTTGGTCCAGATCGGTCAATGTATGTGACCAGGAGAGTGCACACAGACAGACAGACAGACGGACAGACAGTTTAAGTAAAGCCATTACTTTGCTGAATGCTCTCGCTTCAGCTACGTGATACATGTAAACACGGCAGCCCTATCCGACACAAACCCGACACAAATCTGACACGTGAAGAAAAAACCCGACACCTTAATTTTCATTGTTCATGGTGCATGCAAGTGTATGTGGTAAGCAGCATTTAAAGTTAATAAATAAGTAAAAGCATAAGTTAATTTAAACAATATAATGCAGCCTCATTAGGGGTGATTACGTGAGCAATATTTTTGTAACATTTTGGTTTACAAACATAGCCTACCCCAAAATTTACAAAGATAAATGAAAATTACCTCATTTATTAACCGGCACCCAAATGGAGTTGGTTTTTATTTTTACTTATGGTGTCTGTTTGTCTGTCTGTGAGCATGATAAATTCCACACGGTTGAAGAATTTCAAGAATTCATTCATCTAAACCTTTCTTAAGATACGTGATGGGCGTTATTAGTTAACGGCAACCAGGTCAAAGGTCAAGTATTTTTTAGCAAAGTTGCATGACACATCAAAATGGCACCATTTACTGAGATGAGTTCAACCATGCTTTTTAAAAGGTGTCATCACGTCAGATGCTACACAGCTTGGTATTATAGATTTACAAATTACAGTGTGATGACATGAATGATGATTGATTCTGTAATATATTATCTACTTATATGCATGCTTTTGCTATCAATTCTGGTAACAAAGATAAATGAATGTTCATTTATCTTTGTAAATTTTGAACAGGCATAGGTATTCAATGACTCTTTTCTCAGACTAAAAGCTTAGCTTTCATTTTTTGGTAGTCTGATTATTGATTATTTAAGTCTTAAATTGCATGCAAATTTTATTAATTGACATTCAATAAGTGTAATTTGTACCATTCCACTACGGAAAATTTAATGGTTGGGGGAAAGAATACATTTTGTGTATTCTGTGAATTAGAATGAGATTAATTGTATCGCCTCA
>OZ035957.1:30638622-30665786 GCA_964034955.1 Orchesella flavescens
TGGCGTCCACCATCTCTGTCACCTTTCCCGTTCAGCCATTTCATTGTTATCTTGTCAACGTAGTGATCCGTAGCATCTTTTCCAATATTAGTAGAGCGGATGGTTTCTGAATAAATGAAAACCAGTTAAAAAGTACAAGCTAATATTTCATAATAGTTGGAGTATACAAGCACTTTATCTCTTATTACTGATGATGAGGGCATGAGCATTTGTCCCTTTTAATTTGCAACGTTGAAATTTTCCAGTGAAATTGAGGTCTTGGCATAACCCGGGTCCAAGTAGTCGAGTCAGCACATTCTCAACTAACGATTTGACAATTTCCCCACCGACGAGCCTAAGCTGTTGCGTCTGAAATTGAAAACACACTTGTGAAATATTTAATTATTACACATTACATTATTTATTTGAAAATAAATAAAACTTACTAGTAAATCAAAATTCAGTTTTTCCGTCAACCATTCGTTAAGGCGATAGAAGTCTGCTATTGATGACACCGGAAATGTCACGGGCAAAGTGGGTTCAGGGCTTTTCAGATCTGAGTTCAGAAGTGTTTGATACAATGTGTAAAGCTGCTTAATGTCTTCCTGAATCACGCTAATTCCACGCAGAACCGTCCTCTGAAATGCTGGAGAAAATGACAGAAAGTATATTATGACTCAAATTCAAAAATACAGCTGTTTAGGAGACGTGCAATTTAAAAATTACCTGTCAGTGTAACATCAATTTCGTGAGCTATGGACTCACGTGAAGCCAAACCATATGGAGATCCTGCGACACCCTGAGTTCCAGATCCCGGTGCCAAGCCAAAGGAAGGGCCCCCTTTCCTCTGAGATGCTGGAGCCAAGTTAAACGAGGAGTCTCCGTTCCCCTGAGATCTTGGAGCCAAGTTTAACGAGGAGCCTCCGTTTCCCTGAGATCCTGAAGCCAAGTTAAACGAGGAGCCTCCGTTCCCCTGAGATCTTGGAGCCAAGCCAAACGAGGAGCTTTCGTTCCTCTGAGATTCTGTCGTCAAGTTAAACGTAGAGCCTCCGTCCCGCTTAGATCTTGGAGCCAAACCCAAAGGCGATCCTCCGTTGCTGTGAGTTCCAGATCTTGCTAAAGCCAAATGAAGTGGAGAACCTCCGTTCCTTTGAGTTGCAAATTCTAACCAAAACCGGAAATTTTGGGGATTAAAATAAGCCGATACAGTTGTTAAAAGTCATTAATAAATCGAAGGTTCATGTCAATCTACGTATTTTGCTTTATTACCAGCTGACAGTTGATAAGTTGGTTCGTTTGGAGTAAAAAGCAATTTTTTTCGTGGAATTGGTCTACTCCTGGGTGCTAATCCTGGGCGCTTCCTAGCTGGAAAGTTTCTTAATTCGTCTTCTGAAGATGAACCGTTGTCTATCTGATGTTTTGGAAGTTTTCGTTTACGAAATCGAGAGGTTTTCTCGTCGTCACTTTCCAAATGAGATGTCACTTCTGCGGCTGCTGCTTTTTTTCTCGCTTTATCGTAATTATCTGTATCAACAATTGCAATACTTTTTAATTCCAGTAATTTTAATACTCAAAAAATCCTTATTTTCCCCAACTTTAAGTGTTAAAAATTACCTGCGTATGTAAGGATACGTACATCGAAGGTCTCCCAATTTTCACCAGGCTTCGGCTTCAACTTCTTTTTCACTGCTTCAGCAAATTTAAATGATGGCAAACTGGGATATACACAACTTTTATTATTATTCCTCAACCACGCTCGTGGAATAGCTTGACATGCATTTTCTTTGGGAAACTCAACAATGGCAAAATCAAACTTGTCCATTTTTGAAATTCTTGGCCAAGGACTCTTACTGCACAAGTTAATGATTCGTTAACTTTAAATAGAACTGAGAATAAACAAATCAAGTCAACAGGATTGAAATGATCTAGCTCGCTCTTCTGCATGAGGCCTGATCTGATTCAAATTTGGCGCTGCATATATAGCTCAATGCTTCTTTGTTGCAATAATCTAAGCAACATCGTTCATAAAAATCAATTACCAATCTTGGCCCATACATATTTTACATCACACAGTGAGTCATGCTTTGGGAATTGTAGAAGGATAATGTGTATTGCAATGCAATAATAAAATGCTTGGTCCATGTTTGGCACATCTAACTCAATTCCCTATGAAAATGACACAAACTTTGGCCATCTATAGCGGTGATGGCGCTTATTAACCGTGTATGGTCCATTTATTCTAAATACACATGGCAGACTGGGAATATCATACATCATGAGTTGAAGCATATACGACGTAAATTGGGTAATAAAGCATGGATAATAAATCCATGACAAATTTGAATAATTTGTGGACTGTTTTTAGTTTTATACTATCTTTGGAGTTTATTTGATTTTGAACATTGGAATATCTTTAAGTATGCAGATTCTCATGCTGATTTTTCTGTTTTATCTATTTGTATACCACCGTATATTTCAATTAAAAACAATTTCACATGTAATGGAAGCATCGACTTTAGGATAAAGACGTTGAAATGGAATACAGTAACTGTCAATGTAACTGTTATTACTTTAGGCAACTTTAAAAAGCTTCTAATTGCTTTAAAATTTATTTAGCTTTTGCCAGACAAATATGTTTCAAAAGGTTTGACGACACAGTTTCTCTTGGAAAACTCAAATTTATAGCTTTATTTCGACGCGAAAACTCATTTTCCAGGAAACTCGAAATTCTATCCGTTATACATTTTTGACCAGCGTTTCGAAAAATACCAGGAATTCTGAAGCGTGTTTCGTAAAGGAAAACGAAAAAACTTATTACACTACCAGAAAGAAATAAAATGAAGACAATTTTAATGTTTCCACTTAAATTAACGGGTGTAAATTTTCCCTCGCCTGGCAACGGCGCAACTGAGTATAATGAGTAAAACCCATCTTTTATTCTACGCATGTATTCAATAAAACCAGAGCGGTAAAGGTTTTCCAATCGTTCAACAATTTTTGGATTAATCCTTTTAAAAAGCTCGAAGCCTTCATTAAAAGACGTTAATAACTCTGTCCCGAAGGATAAATGTGATTTAAAAACGCTTTCAGATCTTCTTCTTAAATACAAACGTCGGAATGTAGCGACAACTAAGTCGTCCGCAATTATAGCAGTCTTTTCATTTTTGGAGCAATCAAAAAGCTTCCAGAAGTCACCATTTCCATACTTATCCCGAATTTCTGGACGATGATACTTTGCCAACGATTTCTTTGTATTATTGAGAATGAACTGAGCTGCTTTTGTAAAATTGTTCTTTAATGAAACCTCATTAGTCATCATCGTTTCTACCTGCGCAAATTCCGTCAAAATTCTCAAAATTTCAGATGCACAATGTATTTTTCTATTACTGAACAGACTGGTTAATACGGATTCATGAGGATTCAAAGATTTCTCTGAATTTAAGTCCGGAATTACCGGATCACCACCAAACTTTTCTACATTTATAGTTGTAGACGTGATTTCGTATCCATGTTTTATAAGCTGTTGCAAAGTTGTAAATGGTTTTGGAGGGATTGGTGAAGCAATCCTTGTGATATTGTCCCCTTTATACGCATTACTTATTACTAAGGCTGCAAGCTTAAATCCAGCAAAAATTAGTCGAATAATGCCATGTCTTTTACTCATCGAATTATCCAACCTGTCTTCAATCCCTTGTTCAAGAAGATATCTAAATGAACCATAAAAATATGAAACATATATTTGACTACTCAATGGTTTTAACGCATGAGTAAATTTTTGTCGCCATTTCTCAACGCCAAGGCAAACGACTGGTACAATTAAAGAAACGCACAAAATAGATATCCAATAGAATATATCGTAAGCAGATACTAGATCGTACACGGCTAGGTCACTCTGCAAGAACCCACAACTGATAAACTTAAAGCTCCGGTCAACAAATGGAAAGGACATTAGCAGATCTGATGACATTCTTGTTCGTAAAATCCAAGGATAGAATTCTAAAGGGAAGGAGCAACCACATTTTCGTTTTGGGTTGAATCTCCCTTTCTGTTTCTCGCAGTAGTATTGTGTTTGATATGATAGATTTCCAAAAGCTGTGGAGCGAATTTTTTGCTCAATTTTCCAGTCCATAGTTTCTGGTTGCAGCCGCGTATTATCTTGTACTATCCCTTTATGAAACACTGGAATAAAAGTCCCAGCTAGCATTAAAACTGTATCTGACAGGTCTTCATTGTCAGCCTTTAGTTGACGTTGTAACCATGTTGCAGATAGCTCACGATAATAATCTCTTTGCTGTGTTAAACTGAGCGTGTGAATTGCAATGTAAGGATGACATTTATCACAAGTTTGACAAAAACGACTAATTTCTGTTACAAAATCCAACGAATTTCCCATCAATGGCATTTGTCTTGTTCCCATTCCAGTCGTTTGTATTTTTCTCGCTTTAATTTTTTCGGTGAGGAACGCTAAAAAATGTAATGAAGAAGTTGCTTCCCAGCTGTTTACAGCTCTTAATCCAAAAAATACACCAAGTATCCAAGCATCAAATTCAAACTTTTTGGTGTCAGTTGAAGAAACAAACACATTGTAACGAGGGCTCGTTATGAAAATTGATTTTTTAGTTTCGATTTTATGCCAACCGTCGTCCCAGTTAGGTGGCAAAAAACGGAATTTAGCCAGTTGTTTTGGGATCACTAAGTACTTATGATCTTCTTTAGTTAAGCTGTAATGTATTGCCCATTCTCCATTTTTAGAAAGTCTGGGAGGAGAAATGTGCAGATGAGCTTCACATTGCCATGGCTTAGCGAATCCATGAAAAAATGGTGCAGAATATATTTTTTCTACTTGTTGCCAATATGAGAGTCGCAGATTATACGCCAGTTTAATTTTCTCAAAAGGTAAAAAAAGCTTCAGAAGTTGTTCTCCTCCAGTTTTGTTTTTGTAGGATACCAAGACTAAATCGTATCTGGTGAGAATCACGGGGTTAAGAGGGGGCAGAATATCTTTTCCTTCGTAGTTCAATATGTGAATCATGCATTTTGGGAATAAAGCTAGAAACGCGTTCAGGTTGGAAATTGGGCCCCTGTCTCGTAACAATTTTGTGTCTAAACGGTATGGGGAGTAAGTTAATTTAGATACATTTGTCGGTTTCTGAACAGAAGAATGAGTTTTCCCCCATACTTCAAGCACATACATAAAAACAATACAATGTAGAAAAACCAGCTTAAACGACATAGCTGAATGATTTGGTTTGAATATTATTCTTGAGTTTCGGCTGCTATTTCCTTAAAGGATTTTTTTTAGATATTTTTCAACTTAGAGACCCTTAGGAAATATTTCAGTCTTTTTACGAATATATTCTTTGGGTTTTAACATGGAAAATTATCACAACATAACGACAACCTTACCGAATAGGTTTAAGTAATATAAGCTGCCCGAAGTCGAACTTCAACTAAATATTTGGCTAGTAGCACATAGGTTTGGAAATTATATATGAAGGAATAGTTACACGACAAATTATATGCATATACTGTGAGGTCTCTTTTAAAAGACTCACATGCTAATTCAGAAGTGCATTGGTTTCTGCTATGTAAATACAGTGGAAGCCGTTATGTTCATTTGCATACACATTCGCATTCCCTTTGTCTTGGTTTCCAGACAATGGATGACTGATGCAAATATGTACCTAAAAATAGAGCACTCTTGCCCGCTGTCCAAGAGTATAAAAGGACGCGGATGACACAAGCCAAACACAGTTGGTTTTTGTATTTTACCTAGTTCGCTAGAGGAAATTTATGCTCTGTGAGTTTCTCCAAAGCATTTATAAGTTGCAGCAAGTCGAGCATCTCCTTGCTGCAAAATAGCTCTTAGCTTTACTTCCTGTGTTTCCACTTCGGTGATGTACTCAGGTTAGCTCTAGTTAGTTACCAGTTGATGAAACTGAGAAATCAGTTCCCTACTTTACCTCCGTAAGCCCGATCCCTTGGACTTATTTGTAGTTAAATACAATTACTTGTGTTTACGCATATATTTATTTCGCATACGAACACATAAGCAGCCAACATCATAAAAACTAGCATAATACGAACTATCCATAAAACCCGTGAGTCTAACTTCTGGTAAAACCGAAGGGAACCCTCACAATACACATATATAACTCTGAATATTTTCTCCTTTAATTAATTAAATTTATTGTGTAGACATTGATCGCATGCAGTAAAACCTCGATATCCTTATATTTTTTTGTATTTGCGATGAGAATTTCAAGGCTGACGTGTTAAATTTTTTACGGTGTAGATATATTTTAGAATCGGTCTTGACATGTTTTGAATAATGAACCACCCCTTGTAAAGTTTTAGCAGATACATAACCATTGCCGTGTTAATACACAGGCGTAAAATTTTCTTGCAGAACAAATCCATAAATGTACATAATACGGAAGTGCTTTCTAAATATGCATATTATAGTACTGCGCAAAAATTAGACGGACGGAAAAATAGTGGTAAATTTTTTTCCGTCAAGACATTTTCTGGCATTGTATATCATAAATGCGAACTAAATTTTTTCACGTTTTTTATAAGCCTTTCACACGTTCCACGTGTAAATTAAGCATTTTCCCAAGATTCCTTGAACAGATTATAGATTAGTGCAAAGTAAGAAGTCCTAATAGGAATAAAATCCCGCTTTTTATTAAATTTTTATCAGGGGAATTATTATTGTCAATAGTGTAAATAGAATTGAGGAATCATAACAAACCGGTAAATAGCTACCCAGTTTATCCTTTCAGAGTTTTTAGTTTGTAAAATGATTCAAAGGTTTATAATACCTGGGAGATTTTTATTTGAATTTATTGTTATAGTGATTGTGCATAAAAATATTGGCCACTAGCAAATCACATATATTTATTACTGTGTAAAATTAAATTCAATTGTTTATTATCACGACTTGAATTCAGATATTATAATGTGCAAATATTATGTAAAGCCATTATTATTCGTAGAACTTGAAGAATATCATTACTAATTTTGTCTACGCAATAGGCTCATTTTAATATATCATATAACCTATCTTATCGTTAGCGATGGAAATAACCTTGGCCTAGAGGCTGTTATTTGATTCTGTTATCTGAAAACATTAAGATTTGCGTACTTGGTTTTTGGTTTTGCAAATTCCGAGAAACATCCGCTGCAAGCTATCAAACACAACGGCAGACTTTTTATGAAATATTCCGAAAATATTGATATTTAATTAAATATTTTCATCATAGGGATACTCGGATGTAGTGTTCCCAATGTACAAAGCAAAATTTCATCCTGGGATGGCTATGCTGGTACGCTAGATAAAATATATTTTTGTTCTGGGTTTGTTTATCGCTTTATCCTACGTATACAGTGTGTAGAAGATAGAAACTGCAAACTAAACTTATGAACTTGTGTACGCTGTTTGTGTGCCATAATTTTTCTATAAAGTTTTTGGAAAACCAAATAAAATCTAATTTCCATTAAAAAGAAAATGGGACTAAACAGGAAACCAGCTAATGGAATAAGAAAAAGCAATCTAATGCTACTACTCAAACCACTTGGCTGAAAAACATGTGTAGTTGGAAAATCTACCAATCTGCCTTCACTTTTGTAAATACTTTCATTAAATTTGTCGTGTCTATCAATAATTCCTGATGTGTACATTGCCTTAAATCTTGCAACGATTTTAGGATTAATCCAGTAAAACAGTTCGAAAACTTTGATGTGGGTTGTTAACGGATCTTTCCCAAAAGACAAGGGATGCATTTTATAACTTGTGTGGTGATTTGCAACATAAATTGTTTGAAATTTTACCATAAGGTGTTTATCTTCTATAACCGCTACTTTTGGCTGTCCAGAACAATTGTACAAGCGTGTCAAACCCGTTGCAGCAAGCCATTTTGGATAGTTATCATTTGCCCATAAATCTTTCAAGCTTATGCGAGTGTTGTTTAAAATGAATCCCTTCTCAATTGATAAGTAGGCCTTTTCAAGCGCTAAGGAGTAATATAATTTACTCATCATTTGAAAACGAGTTCGATTTTCAGTCTTCATGAACCGTTTATTTATATCAAGAATATGATTTCCGTTTTGAATACGCAGTTCATACCGCCTTTCTATCTTCATAAGAACAGATGGTGTTAATGGTGGCCCTTTGTGCACCACAAATGGACTGCTATATATGACATAATTGTTTGCTACAAGCTCTCTAAACGAGCCAATAGCCATAGGAGACACTGGTGAAATAAGTTTCGTGATATTTTCTCCTTTGTATCCATTAGCTAGAATGATTGTCATCAACAAATAAAGTCCCATGCATACTTTGAGAGAGGAAACTTGCTCAAAGGTGGAGGAAACTGCATCTGGACCTTGTTCAACCAATGGTGCCATAAATCCAAAGATATAATTTTGAATCCTATCTTTTCTCCGGTATACCTTCATACCGCGTACCCAAAACGTGAATCTCTCAACTTCCATAAACAACAATGGAAAGCAGAAAACTGTTGCTGCTATTGTAACCCAAGCAAACACTTTGTAGGCTGAAACCAACTCCAAAAACGGAAGCTTCCCACTGCGATGACCACAACTGATCCAATACAAACCTTCTTTGTGAATTGGAAACAGGAATTGATGCTCATGATTCTGCTTTGAATAAGTGATAACTGGCAACATTTTTTGGAGATTTTCACAAGTCCGGCATTTTTCAAATTGGTAATAACTTGAGTTGCCTAAGATGTAGTATAACAACCGTTCATCGGTCAGCTTATGTAGACTTGGTCCAGTCCACATAATTTTTCGTTCTTCCCATCTTTTAGGATATATGAAGCGGCCCTCGGCGTATTTGGGGTTGAAGTCTTTAGTTGAAATCTCCCACGTGATTTTACTCAGATCGGCATTTAAGTGAGTGATGATTTTCTTTAAAGCTTCTTCTTTTAAAGGATATTCCATCGAATCATGTATATTGGTTGTCTTTAACGGTGGCCAGTCAACGCAGTGATGACACATTAGGTCAACTATTTTTATCGCGTAAGTTTGTTCATATTCCCGTGTCCACTTGAAATGAAGGAGTTCCCATGTTGTTGTTGAATGCACGTACAGCCGTTGTGTATATCTGTCTATAGGAAATGTTTTTTTGATCACATATTTACGCCAAAAATTTTTGCAAGGCGACTCATTTTCGGTTACTAAAATATCATAATGCATTCTAGTTGTAAAGAGTGTTCTTGACACATGTGTTTCCCTATGATCCACCATTTGAAGCGGCCACTGAACAATATTTGGTATAATGAGGGAACTTTTATTGCACACGGAATTCAAAGTTTTGCTAATAATAAATAAATTGGCCTCGCAATTTTTAGGCCGAGAAATACTCATATTTTGCCTGAACTTGGGGGTCGTTAGAAGGATCGGTTGTTCCAAAGGAAGAAATTGTAAAGTACCTTCTGTGGTAATGCTTATTAAGCAGCTTGGAAACAAATTAAGGTATTCATTCAGATTTTGTATCACTGGCAAATCTTGATGTTGAAACGATGGAATACAGCTTGTAATTTTTGGCTTCAAAAATAAAATCAGAATGAAATGAAGAAATTGTAATTTGTTTTCCATCTTTAGTGCTGAGAAGGTAAAGATTAGTTGCGAAGTAAAACCATCCACCAACCTATTTTGAAACTGAATGGCTTTAGAATGCGATCGCTCTCAATTCTGTGTAAAGCTCAAGGTGGTATAAACCCTTCTAGACATATAAAATTGATTTTGGAACTAGACAACTCGAAATTAAAACACTCCAGTTTTAATTCCTCTCTTTATCTTACGTGGTGGATTTAATATCTTCTCATAACCCAAATAATCATTACGTGGTATCGTTTTACACAAGTGTAAAATAATAGTCAATAGTTTATCATATGGTTGTGTATAGCTAGCCAAAAGTAATCAACTGGGATATTCATTTATGGAGATAATTGAATTTTTAGCGAATTCTTATATCATGCTCATTACCTAACTGGACATTTACCACTTTACTCTTGTAAGAAGTTTAGTACACCTCCGGTAAATCAAGTATATAACGTATTAAAATTTGACACGTAATTTAAAAACAACAAGATTGCTTTGAATGTTTGTCAAACTTCATGCATGGATATGTATTGTAAAGGGAAGGCGAAAATAAAAGACCAAAAGCAATTCATCCAACCAAGCAAGCCTACACGCCTTTTACAATATGTCTGGATATATTACTAGAAATATTGTCTTGTAGATATGTTTTCATATATCCCTTGAGATGTAAAAGGGTTTTAAACCGGGACTTCCTGTTTTCCAAACTCGCCTAGAGAATGTGGGACAAACACGTAGACGTTGAGTTATGTACAAAATAACAAGCGCTTTTACATTACCTGGACGATTATTCATTGCTTTATAACAAGCTAATCAGAAAGAAACTGGAATGTCCACAAATTCTTTTGCCAGTTTAACTGCCAATTATGTGGCTAGCTGTAATTACTTTTACTAGGTATCTATCTCGACTTGAAAAGCCAAAATCTATTATTATCTTGTTTTGATTAAAAGCTTGACGGTATGATGGACGTGTAAATTTGTAAGAGAATTTTAACGTAAGCATGTTTAATATGGGAGTGAATACGAATCGTTTTTACGAACGCCGCCAGATTGATTTTATCTTGACAGTTGTTCATTATCTCAAGACAGAATATACGTAATGCCATTGATCGATGGGATGTATGATGACTCCATAATCCATAATCGCAAGAAAATATCGGCCGTATTGACTATACATACCTAGTCCGAGGTTAGCAAGAGTTTGGGTATGAAGGGATATCCACCGAACAAAGGATCTCCCGCCTAAGCACTAGGGGATAGTATAACAAATATTGTTAATAGGATGATCCGACTCCGTTTCCTCTGATCCAAAACCTATAAATTGTTTATATCACTATCCCAGTTTACTAACTGGAGATTGAACTCGACTTGAAGAGTGAAAGGTAGACTTTCATGACAGAAAAAATGATTTTACGTATCGAGTTCACAACGATTTAGCAGCGTAAACTCTTTCACTAATCGATTCGAGTTTGACAACGCTAACTATGCTTGTTATCGCTTCTACTTGCGTAGGGATAGCGGGTCTACATACGACTCAACATAACTCATCATAAATTACGCCAATAGGGAAGTATTATACAACGGAAAGAATGGGCTCCTAAGAAAACAAAACAGGAAATTTGTTTCTGAAAAATATTATATAGTTTGACCTAGTTTTAGAATAACACTCATCAGCTCTACTACTTGAAGAAGAAAATCCAATCTTTATAATCTATGAGATATCTGGACTCGATATGCCAAAACAATACCGCTTCAAACTCTTAATTACTTTGATATATGTAACAAACAAATTTAATTGAATATTTTAATCGATAATTTAGCTTGAGTTAAGCTAATAATTCCTTTGCGATTTAGTGAGTTAAAATGTATTATGGGTAAAATTCATTAGAATAAACTGCTAGTTAGCAGGCCAGAGACGTAGCTGAAGAAGGCGTTGAGTGATCACCTCCAAACCCCTCCTCCCATGTCCACCAAATCTCCTCCACCACCACTCTCTCTTAACCCACCTCTGCGATCCTCTCCCAACATTTGTAAGCATTTGTATTTGATTTGAAAGCATTACTTGTAGAACTCCATTCCGGATTCTGACTTTATGCACAAGCTCATGATTCCGGATTCATGCACAAGCACATCTACAAGGATGCTTTGCTGTGCTTACGTATACGTATACGTTTCAGCTAAATCGATGAGTTACTGAACTTTCGAGCCTATAACTTTCGAACCGTTTGACCGATTTCGCTGAAAAGTATTCCCAGAGGTCCTCTTGAGTAGTGCTACCTGTGTACCAAATTTGGTCCAGATCGGTCAATGTATGTGACCAGGAGAGTGCACACAGACAGACAGACAGACGGACAGACAGTTTAAGTAAAGCCATTACTTTGCTGAATGCTCTCGCTTCAGCTACGTGATACATGTAAACACGGCAGCCCTATCCGACACAAACCCGACACAAATCTGACACGTGAAGAAAAAACCCGACACCTTAATTTTCATTGTTCATGGTGCATGCAAGTGTATGTGGTAAGCAGCATTTAAAGTTAATAAATAAGTAAAAGCATAAGTTAATTTAAACAATATAATGCAGCCTCATTAGGGGTGATTACGTGAGCAATATTTTTGTAACATTTTGGTTTACAAACATAGCCTACCCCAAAATTTACAAAGATAAATGAAAATTACCTCATTTATTAACCGGCACCCAAATGGAGTTGGTTTTTATTTTTACTTATGGTGTCTGTTTGTCTGTCTGTGAGCATGATAAATTCCACACGGTTGAAGAATTTCAAGAATTCATTCATCTAAACCTTTCTTAAGATACGTGATGGGCGTTATTAGTTAACGGCAACCAGGTCAAAGGTCAAGTATTTTTTAGCAAAGTTGCATGACACATCAAAATGGCACCATTTACTGAGATGAGTTCAACCATGCTTTTTAAAAGGTGTCATCACGTCAGATGCTACACAGCTTGGTATTATAGATTTACAAATTACAGTGTGATGACATGAATGATGATTGATTCTGTAATATATTATCTACTTATATGCATGCTTTTGCTATCAATTCTGGTAACAAAGATAAATGAATGTTCATTTATCTTTGTAAATTTTGAACAGGCATAGGTATTCAATGACTCTTTTCTCAGACTAAAAGCTTAGCTTTCATTTTTTGGTAGTCTGATTATTGATTATTTAAGTCTTAAATTGCATGCAAATTTTATTAATTGACATTCAATAAGTGTAATTTGTACCATTCCACTACGGAAAATTTAATGGTTGGGGGAAAGAATACATTTTGTGTATTCTGTGAATTAGAATGAGATTAATTGTATCGCCTCAACCTACATTTTGGTAAAAATAGACTTAATTTTTTTTTAAAAGCTGCTCTTTGGAAAAATGTAGTCTGTATATGATTTTCCCTTCGAATAATAGGTCAGATGTAAGACTAATTGATTATTTTCACCTTCTTACATCAGAGTCTGATCGCATGAACTCTAGTTTTTTGGTCGCTGACAAGATTTTGATTCGGGAATTTCATATGCAGATAAGTACAGTTTTTAAAGGAGAAAAATATTCCGTTTTTAGTTTTTTGAAATTTGCAGTTTTAACTTAACTATAGTAGTTTTTTAAATTAATGACGTAACATGAAATAATTATTTACATGAAAACTAAAAAGTATTAGACAACTTGGCTATTCCAAAACGTTATGAATACCATTGACAAACATGCCAAAAATTTGAAAATTTGAAATTTCGAAACTTTTGGCCGTTATCAATGTAAACTTCAACAGGCTTTAACGGCAAGTCGCATGAAAAAAGACTCATTTTTATGATTAAATCAAATTCGTCAAGCAGTTAAGAACCCTCTCCAAAAAAACTGAGAAGTTATTTTCTTGTGACCATGAGTTATGAACAAAAGTAAATTGACATAAATTTCGAAAAAATGACGTCATGGGCTGTTCATTTTTATGTGCTTTACTTGGTTTTCAAGAAAAACGAGAGATGGGCGATTCTCGGCGGAGTTAATATATTATTTAAATACTAACTATCATTTTTAAAAAGTTGGACTGTCCACCCATGTTTAGGTCATTTTCGATGTACCATCATTTTTGGACGGTCCTTTTTTCAAAGATTTAGATTACCGCCTATGATCACTGCTCAATGTTAGCATTGAGATAGGTAAATCTTTCAGCGACCACTTCAGCAGATTTCAGACGATCAGACTCATCAAAGATTAAATTTGAATTTGGGAATAGTCAGATTATTAAATGCAGAGTAAATAATCTGGGCTTTTAATCAATTGATTACTCATGCTTGATTTTGAAAGCAACATTTTCCATGCAATTTTTTAAACATTAATTGGGGCTTGTTATCTGTATAATTTATCGTCGTTGTAGAATCCAAAAACGACACTTGAAATCCATGTGCGCCCAGAAAACCGACACATGCAATTTGGGGCTAAATGCAACTGTGGTATCACTTGAATCTCCGAAAAGCCTTAACAAAAATCATCTTGATCGGTTGATCTATGTAGAAGTTATAAGAATAAAAGTGTTAGGTATATATGTGGTAGTATATGTAAGTACAGACCCCTGTGTTTAAATGCGTGTTTCTGAAAAATCAGCTTTTGCATGTGTCGGTTTTCCGGGCGCACATGGATTTCAAGTGTCGTTTTTTGATTCTACAATGCGTTATGTTATATTGGGATAACTACAAAAATATTGCTCACGTGATCACCCCTAATGAGGTTGCATTATATTGTTTACATTAACTTATGCCGCTTACCAAATACACTTGCAAGCACCATAAACAATGAAAATTAAGGTGTCGGGTTTTTGTCGGATTTCTTCACGTGTCAGGTTTGTGTCAGATTTCTTCACATGTCGGATTTTTGTCGGATATCGGATTTCTTCACGCGGTCCAGAAAACTGGAAATGCCAAAAACACCACACTTATTGCAATAAAAATGGTAGTGAATGATGATGCAATCCTACCACAATTCGCAAAAATCGAATTCAACAGCGACATCATCAAGGTGAAAATCGAGCATGGGGCCAAAAAATGCTACAAGCGTGGGGATCGGGCCATGAGATCAAATTGTGCCCACAGAATGATGATGTTTTTCCTGGGATGGCCACAACCATTAGAAGACCAATAAGGAAAGCTTTCATCCCCAAGCCAAGAAGAGGGTCCATAGCCAGCACCACCGATCAAGCAATGGACATCATTTCTAGTCACTGCAGATATCAATGCTATGTACCTTGAACTTCCGATTAATGTTTGTAAAAAAAGTTGTCTAGCATTTTTCCAACGCTATAAATACTTAGCCGAGTTTCCATTTGAAATTAACTACGATGAATTAAAAACTCTTTTAGACCTCAGTTTAGATTATAGCTTCATCGAATTTGATGGTGACATTTATTTTCAACATCGTGAAATCCAGATGGGAAACTCCGCTAGTGTTTCAATAGCCAACATAACAGCCGCTATGGAATTAGAAGGCCTAAACTCAGAATTTATGAAATTTATTGGTCGATTTATAGACGACATTTTGATGATAATTGATGTAACTGATTTTGATACAACCATTGCTGAGTGGTTAGATAAACTATTTACACATAGTTTCCTCAAATTCACATATGAATTCAGTGAAAAGAGTGTTAACTTTTTAGATCTTACTATTGCAATCAATGATAATAACGAGTTAACTACTTCCTTGTATCGTAAACCCATGTCCAAGCATGAATTCTTTCATTATACTTCCAACCACCCTCGTCATCTGCTGAATTCATTGCCATATTCGTGTGGACTACGTATCGTAAGATCATGCACGTTCGTTGAAGATCAAAATAAAGAATTGGATACACTGTTTAACAAATTTCTTACCCGTGGGTATCCACAAAATATTATTGAAACAGCAAAATCCAAAATAAAAACTAAAACTAGAAAAGACTTACTACGTCCCAAATCAAATATCTTGATAAAACATTTATCTATCCACAACCCAAGCATTTTAGATAGCTACAATGTACTTCCTTCACAACATAGTATCCCAACTAATTCAGTTTTTATTGTATTACCATTCCACAATAATATCAGAGGTCTTGGTAGAATGACCAGGGAAATGTTAATTTGTGAATTAATGAAACGTCGAAGTAATGCATTCCGTAAATGCATTTTAGATCTGAATTTACGCATCACATTCTCTTTGTCCAACTCCGTCAACAAGTACATATCATGCATTGAAACGTGAACAATAAAGTTTATGTACGAACCGCGAAGTTATTTTGGCCCTCTCTCTTTCTTTCTCACCTGCCGTCAACTCAGATCCAAACAAAAACACAACATATACACTTTTACTCATAATATACTTCATTTTAGATTCCGATTTATCCACAGTATAATATAAATAATTTAATAAAAATATTTAGTGGTTTAAACTATATAATATTTGTAAACATCATTGGAATTGTAAGTGGTTTTTAATTAAGATATTTGTCAATAGATCAACTAAGAGTTCTTCAACAATATTATTATACTGAGTATTTATGATTATATTATTTTGATTTAAACCTTATACAGTAAAACGTGTAATTTACACCAGAGCTTCAATTAAACTAATTTCACGAGCTCAAACTTTTACCATCTCGCTAGCAGGTATTATTGATACTAACAGTTATTATGTAATATAATTTTATCTACTAAATTGACTCCGTACTTGTATTCTTATTTTTATTTTCATCTTTAACTCAACCTAATTTTAATGTCATAATTATGCATTGTCAGCCACTACACATTTGTATGTATATAATATTTATAGAAAGCTGATGAAGGGAACAATTAAAATACCGAAACCGATCCTTTCTGCTCCCCTAATTTGAGTGCTCGTTGAGTTCATAAGGCCTTATTTTTCTTCACACATCAAAATAATTGCAAAAAAATAATGTTTACTTTTTGGTTATTTTTATAGTTTGAAGTTACTCACTACATAAAAACGTTTCGATTGCTCCAAAGGTCTCAAAAAATCGTAAAGATTTCATGAAGGTCAGCTCAGTTCCATATAGCGTTTATCATTTAATTTTTCCTTGTCTTTGTTTGAAGATATGGTAAGCATTGATTCATAATAACATATTCTCACCCTGACCCTTCATTTGCATGCAGTTTACAGTAGCTATTTTTAGATTCTCAAAAAATTTCTTTACTTTACACCGAGTAGAGATGAGGAATAATTAAAAGCGATGGTTAAACGTAATTATGTAAGTAGCTTATGATACCAATAATTTATATGCAAAAACGAATGTTTTGTAGATGGTAAATCAAAAAATCGATTTTGTTTTAGTTGCGTATGCATTTACTTCAAGATTACGAGTGATATATTTATTAACACTAACGGTTTGAGATATAATTTTGATAATAAGTTATTTTTAACTTTCTGCAGTTTGTGGTTGAATATAACGCAGAAATAAGAAATTGTGGAACAGCAGCTGTCTTATTCTCGCTACTCATATGATTTCTAGCGAACATTGAGTGTATCAAATTCCCGCTCTCGGGCCGCTGAGAAATCAGACGACCAGCAGCAGCTGCTTTCCCTTTCGCGTGTTTTCCAAAAATATTTCATTAATTTCATCAAAGTTGTAAACGTTTCATCTGAGTTTTGAATGTTTTGTTAATTCGTTTCACTTATTGCCATTGAATAACATAATAATCATGGAAGGAGATAAATCACCTCCAGCGAAAAAACCGAAAGTTGACGATTCCATTGAGGATGAGGGAGGAGATGCCGTGGCTCCAGGTCCAGTTGATAATCAAGATCAGCAGCCAACGGACGGTGGTATCGCTCGGTCACCCATAACGGTTCCGATGCTTGTTCCAGAGGTAACCAGACGATTTCAAATCAACCAAGTCGTAGTAAAACAATAAGCTAATTAATACATTTCAGGTAGTGTGTAGTTTGATGATGACTCATCATTTTGTCTTTGTTTATTTAGATGTGGGAAAAGGCGTTTGGGTTTTTGCCATCTTCCGATTTGATTACAATTCTAAACACTTGTCCAGAGTGGAACCACTTGCTAACTTCACAAAAACCGAGGATTCTGTTACCAAAGGTAGAGAATATTTCTAATCTTACCAGTTATGAACACATCTTGAAATGTAAATGAATTTTGAATGTAATTCTGAGCAATTGGTTTGTATTTTCCATAGGTTTTGGAATTAACGAGTCTTCATCTTCCCCGGAAGGATGCTCTTGCATGCCGTTTGGTGAACAAGGCTTGCAAGGCTGGAATTGACTTGGCGTACCCAGAAATACCCCTGACGGTTATGGCTCATGGGATATTTAGGAGAATGGTCGGCGAAATGGTAGAAGCAAGAGAAATATTGATTCTACCGGGAGGATTGGCCATCCGAATATTCCGTAATTTTCAACTAGAACCAGTCAACGGAAACGTTGAAGAAGAGGAGCCAGATCAAGAAAATGGTATCCATAATGCCGAGTGAATCCGAGAGGACTTGAAGCATTAGTTTCTAATATTACATTTTAAAAATATTTGGCTATTGAGGCATTTAATATCTTAAAAAATAACAAATTTGGTAGAAGCATGATTTTCTTGTCAATCTACAAGCAGGATATGTGTATGTGGTCTGTACTTTAGATTATAAAACACATTAAAGGTTTCAATCATTAATTAATTATATTTACGAGGCATAACATTGATTTCTTGGTTTGGCTGCGAACATTGTGAGATAGCGTTTGAGAAAATAATTAATACAATGTGGATATGCACAAATCTAATTGCTAATACAACAGTAAACCAACCAAAACGCACAAATCGTACACTATCGTCTCATTTCTCTCAAAGTTTGAGAAAGTGTAACCGTAGGTTCCACTAAATGATTATCTGTAACTTTAAGAATTTCTATTGCTTCCGTAGCTATCCCATATTAACAGAGGGCCCAAAGACGACTGAGCATTTAAAGATTTTGAATCATTTTTCAAGATGTGGAAGTTGCCGATGATAACAATCAGAGACAAAATGATGAGCGTGAAGAGAGGAAATGCTGCTGCATATATTGGTTGAATTAACATTTGTATGAAAAAGAATGCTTCACAACCGAAGTTAAATGTTAGCTAGGTGAACCGTTAGCGACCGGTTTCTTTATTCTTCATCAGGCTAATTAAAAAGTAATAATAATAGATATAATTATAATTAGCACAGGAATATTTTTCTTGATTATCTGCGTATATTATAGATTTTTGTGATATTATAACACATCATAAATTAGTATTTTATATTTTTCATAAATCTTAAAAGCTACTACAAACTCTTACCTTCACACGAAGTACTTGGAACTTTTTATGTAAAAATTATTTCATGTTCAATGTACGACGTCTGAACGGCTACTAGTTATGTTTTAAGTTTTGACTCTAGTCTATTTGTGACAGAGAAGACAATATGGATAGACATTTGTTCAAGAATACATTTTATGTTGTCGTTGTTACAGTGGTTTATTTCTTCTCTAAGGAAGTCTGAAACTATTTGTTTAAGCCTATATACATTTTTGTAATATGGAATGACTACATAAAAATCTTGGTTTGTTGAGCATGGGTTCATTTGCATTACAGAGTATGGTTGTATATCATATTTGTTGAGAATTTCAGGATGGAACAGATAGGTTTTGGATTAGGTATTTACTCTTAGGTTTAAGTAGATCATAACGTTCGATTTGGCTTAATTTATGTATACATTCATGTAGAATATCTTGTGGATATCCTCGTTTACTAAAGTTTAACATCATCTTTTCAATTTCTAATATACAATCTTCGGGATCCGAGCATATTCTTTTAATCCTAATGGACTGACTGTATGGTAGTGCTCGCAGTAAATGCTTTGCATGGTTGGAGAAGTAACTTAGGTACATACATTTATTCATAGGTTTTTTGTATAAAGAAGTACTTAACTTATTACCATTTATACGTACAGTGACATCCAGGAAATTAATCTCTACGGGGTTGTGTTGAACTGTAAATGTAAGGTAGTTATGTTTGAAAATTCTTTTTGTCCATGCATCTACATCTTCAATATTTGTAGTTTCTACTACCATGAAACCATCATCTACGAATCTTAGATTTTCATTTATTTCTGGTCTATTCATAAACATATCTTTGAGTTCGTAGTACGCTGTTATATTTGCAATGGACACAGAAGCACAATTTCCCATTTGAATGCCTCTATGCTGTATAAAATAATCATTCTCGTATTGGAGGTAATTGTAGTCTAAGCAAACATTTAGGAGTGAGTGCATATCTTGATCTTGTCAACAACTGCACTAATATTTCTATTTTTGCTGTTGCACGTACTACTGATTGGTCTACCTGGAGGAAATTTTATAAAAGTTTTATGTACCTTAGGAAGTAAATAGAACGAAGCTGGCTTTGCATTTTCTATCAAGAGATTATGAACTTTAATTTTATTACCCATTTCAAGTTTCATAGATTTACATTTATCAGTTATTTCATTCATAGCTCGTTCGTATTCTGTATGACAAGATGGTCTGTAAGTGTTGAGATCAAGAAGTTGTCTGTACACCTCCTCTTTATACCATGATTTGTTAATTATGCAAATTCCTGCATTTTTATCTGCATTTTTAACCATAAGATTATTATTTCTAAGAAATTCAATGCAGGAATTTAGTAATTGTGTTGGAGGAAAGCAGTCTGTTCTTGTGAATCTACGTATTTGTTGAAATAGGTTTGCCGTCATATTTTCATTTACAAAGATTTCATTCATTAAAGGACATTTAACTTTATGTTTGAGGTTACGTTTTTTACATTGAAATAAGAATCTTTCATATGGAGTTAGATCTTTATGTTCTCCTAAAAGTTTAAAATGTACATTCCAACACAGTCTTCTAATACTTTCGTTAAAATTCTTTTTGAAAAGGTTTTCCGTTGGATTTTGAATAATGCAAAAATTTAGACCCAAAATGAGAATAAATTTCACGTAAAAAGGAATATTGGTATTGTCACTGATATTATGTATGTACAAATCAATATCTTCTATCTGACTGAAGATTCTGTACGCTATACCATTCTGTCTTTGTGTTAATTTACAATCTAAAATCTTGCTCATATTAGTAAAACGTCTATGTCGTCTATTTTTCATACCTTTTGTGTTTGTAGTAGCTTCTGATTCTCATGTGAAGCATTGAACTAAATTGGATGCTGGGCATCCTGTTTCTTTATCTGGTTGGGTTGCATTTCTTCTTCCATTTTGAGATGTTTGTATGTTTCCTTCATTTCTTTGTCTGGTATGTTGACCATTCCGCCGAACTCTGACAAACTTCCTTCTGCCTTGCTCATTAGTGGAATTTTGCATTGAATTGTTTGTAATTTCCATCGCTTCGACATTTGTTGTTAGTTGGTTGATGGATATGAGAAAGAATGCTCCACAACTGAAGTTAAATGTTAGCTAGGTAAACCGTTAGCGACCGGTTTCTTTATTCTTCATCAGGCTAATTAAAAAGTAATAATAATAGATATAATTATAATTAGCACAGGAATATTTTTCTTGATTATCTGCGTATATTATAGATTTTTGTGATATTATAACACATCATAAATTAGTATTTTATATTTTTCATAAATCTTAAAAGCTACTACAAACTCTTACCTTCACACGAAGTACTTGGAACTTTTTATGTAAAAATTATTTCATGTTCAATGTACGACGTCTGAACGGCTACTAGTTATGTTTTAAGTTTTGACTCTAGTCTATTTGTGACAGAGAAGACAATATGGATAGACATTTGTTCAAGAATACATTTTATGTTGTCGTTGTTACAGTGGTTTATTTCTTCTCTAAGGAAGTCTGAAACTATTTGTTTAAGCCTATATACATTTTTGTAATATGGAATGACTACATAAAAATCTTGGTTTGTTGAGCATGGGTTCATTTGCATTACAGAGTATGGTTGTATATCATATTTGTTGAGAATTTCAGGGTGGAAGAGAGACAGATTTTGGATCAGATATTTACTCTTAGGTTTAAGTAGATCATAACGTTCGATTTGGTTTAATTTGTGTATACATTCATGTAAAATATCTTGTGGGTATCCTCGTTTACTAAAATTTAACATCATCTTTTTAATTTCTAATATACATTCTTCGGGATCCGAGCATATTCTTTTAATCCTTATGGACTGACTGTATGGTAGTGCTCGCAATAAATGCTTTGGATGGTTGGAGAAGTAACTGAGGTACATGCATTTGTTCATAGGTTTTTTGTATAACGAAGTACTTAACTTATTACCATTTATCCGTACGGTGACATCTAAAAAATTAATTTCTACGGGGCTGTGTTGTACTGTAAATGTAAGGTAATTATGTTTGAAAATTTCTTTTGTCCATGCATCTACATCTTCAATATTTGTAGTTTCTACAATCATGAAACCGTCATCTACGAATCTTAGATTTTCATTTATTTCTGGTCTATTTACAAACATATCTCTGAGTTCATAATACGCTGTGATATTTGCAATAGACACAGAAGCACAATTCCCCATTTGTATACCTCTATGTTGTACAAAAAAATCATTCTCGTATTGGAGGTAGTTGTAATCTAAACAAACATTTAGGAGTGAGTACATATCTTGTTCTGATAAAGGAAATGGAAGTGTATTATGAGTTTTATATTCTCGATATGAGAAAGAATGCTCCACAACTGAAGTTAAATTTTAGCTAGATAAACCGTTAGCGACCGGTTTCTTTATTCTTCATCAGGCTAATTAAAAAGTAATAATAATAGATATAATTATAATTAGCACAGGAATATTTTTCTTGATTATCTGCGTATATTATAGATTTTTGTGATATTATAACACATCATAAATTAGTATTTTATATTTTTCATAAATCTTAAAAGCTACTACAAACTCTTACCTTCACACGAAGTACTTGGAACTTTTTATGTAAAAATTATTTCATGTTCAATGTACGACGTCTGAACGGCTACTAGTTATGTTTTAAGTTTTGACTCTAGTCTATTTGTGACAGAGAAGACAATATGGATAGACATTTGTTCAAGAATACATTTTATGTTGTCGTTGTTACAGTGGTTTATTTCTTCTCTAAGGAAGTCTGAAACTATTTGTTTAAGCCTATATACATTTTTGTAATATGGAATGACTACATAAAAATCTTGGTTTGTTGAGCATGGGTTCATTTGCATTACAGAGTATGGTTGTATATCATATTTGTTGAGAATTTCAGGGTGGAAGAGAGACAGATTTTGGATCAGATATTTACTCTTAGGTTTAAGTAGATCATAACGTTCGACAATGGCTGTGCTAATTTTTGACCTCATTGATTTCATTTTCCTCTCAATAAAAAGTAAATTGTTGATCAACGGAGTCAATTCATTACTAGCAAAATACATGGTCAAATTGTAACAAAGACTGACTTGAAAAAAAGCCACTGGCAAGTACTCTAGTCACCCCATATTCCACCCAGGCATGCTAATCCACCCCACTTCAGGTGGATTTAATGGCTAAAATGGATAAAAATCTTATATGTGTGGATGTGCTTATATATAACACCGGAATCATGTCCTTGTGCATAAAGCCAGTATCCGGAATGGAATTCTGTAAGTAATGCTTTTACTACGTTGGGAGAGGATCGCAGAGGTGGGTATAGAGAGAGAGAGAGAGAGGTGGTGAAGGAGATTTGGTGGACATGGGGGGAGATGGTTTGGAGGAGATCACTCAACGCCCTCTTCAGATACGTCTCTGGCCTGCTTACTAGCAGTTTATTTTTAACAAAAGATATCCATCAATGAAAAGGCAGGCGTTTATTTCAAAAGTAAATCAAAGGCTCCATTCCATTTTTAGTTCTTTTTAATTGGTGTATTTTGTATAGTTTATGCAAAAGGCTTAACTACATTATGCTATTATCATTATCAAATTAATTAAATATACTTTATGCAAAGTTTATCTCAGCGGTTTTATTTAACATTACGCCTAGTAAATTTTAAAACCATGTGGAATTAAGCATGAAATCAATATTGAAGCACATTATAAATTATTCGAGTTTAGTATTTTGCTCAATATGTCTAAATATTCATTTGAATGTGGCAAATATTTTAGTTTCACTTTGTTGGCTGATGCTGGTCATACACGTTTTTGTGTAAAAGAAAAGTCTCATTTGGTAAAACAATGGATATCCCGTTTGGTTCTTATTTATTTGGAAAATAAGTAAATGGCAAACAATTCAGAGCATTTTATTAGATGTATGGCGGTACTAAGAAAGTGAAACTACATTACTTAACAAAAGCTATAATCACTTCACAATAATGACGATTTCGACTTACGCGTAATACATATTAATGTTGTACTTGTGTTTGCTTGTACAGAGTTTTGAAGTAGACTTTCAGTCAGAGATCATCTTTGCTTTTTGGAGTTCCTAGTTTTTTCGCACTGATGGAATAAAAATTTGTACTTACCCTAAATTGGATACTAATTTATTTCAACTCACACAAGAACTCTCAGAAGTTCTTAACCTTCTCGCTACCACGAACACTCTGCTGCTTTTATATTTAAAACGGTTAGAAAAAATCGAGCTAAAAAATTCGGATGGGATTAAGGTTAAAAGGCTGAACAATTTTTCCTGGTTCCTGTTTTTTCACGTTCCCCATGTTTCCAAGTCATTAAATTGGTATTGATTAGTGGACGTAGTCTACACGCAATTTAGACTGTCAAATGTTTCTTAAAATTCCAATCATCATTCTCTTTCTTCAATATTTAAAAACTTATGCAAGATTGTCAGAAAATTTAGCAAAGTACTGGTCTTCTTTAATCCCACTAAACAATAACAATAAAATGCTGATTTGCATGGACCCAGTTTCAAGTACGTTAGGAAAAGGTACATTTTCCATCTTTAAAGAAAATATGCGCCTTGGTTTATGTTGAAAAATAAGTTTTTCTTATTTGAATAGGGTGCAAATTTGAACGCCGAGACGACAAGAAACTATTAAAAATTATAAAATATAAATTGAGATTATAGAAAGCAAAATTTTACACCCTTTAGTGCACAAAACGTTTCTTCGCCTCTAAACAGCAAATCTGAACCCTGGTCGCTGACTGCTATCGAAACCTACGATCCTATATGTACTTTGGGACATCAAATATATTACATTTTTATAACGAGTGGGCATACAAGGAACGAGTTCCCATTCCCCAACATACATAGGACTAAATTTGGTTAGCCATTAACAGGATATACTTAAACTGTAGCATTAACCATATTAATATTCGTGGTGCTCATTTTGTTTGTGGCTTATTTCACATCAACTTTACCGGAAATTGACAATCGATTTTTGAGAAAAATAAGAGGGACTATAAATATGTATTTATTCTCAACTCATTTAAGCATCATACTTAAATATACTTATGTACGATTAGCGTTAATCAACACCATGAAAATTCAGAAGATCGAAAGAATCAAAAAAATATTTCGATAGTGAAAAAAAATCCTCTAGGAAAAACGATGAACAATCCAAAGTTTAAATGTTTTACAATGTTGGTAAAGTTTAGACTCGAGGCTGCATAAAAAATTATAAAATATTTTACGGCACTCCATACAAAACACGAAAAAAGAAATGGCAACCCCTGCGAGCATAATGATAAAAATTATTAGAACATTTCCATCCATTGCCGCCTTGGTAGGAGAATTTCTTTGCATAACTGGATTAGGGGTTTCACTTGACAATACTAAATCAGTAAAATGGTTAATCAATCCGGAGAACTCTAAAGCCTGCATGGCATGCTTCACAAATGGGGGAATATGGCCAATCAAAAACAGTGAATACTCCATTAAAAGATAATTTTCCTTTCCTACATATACATTCTTTTCAAAGTTTGTTTGCCATGATTTGGCCATTTCATGTGCTACCGATCGAGTAACAACAAATGCTGTTTTATTGCATACTTGCAGCAAACCTGAGATTATTGCGTTTTGTCGTTTTAAAACATATCTGCTTACTTCCATTTGAAAGATTCTCCACGCGTCATATTTATCTGCCGTCACCGCCAAATCATTTAATTTTGGCATTTGTTCTTTCATACCGTCTTGTAATGCTACCTTTAAATTGGGAACTAGTCTGGTGTGATTTTTTAATTGAAAATATATTTCTGGGAGACTGAGTGTTTTGGGTATTGAAAGAATAAGATTGACTAACGTCAAACCAACCTCTGATATTATGGCAAGGTGCTCACAGAAAGTAGATTCATTTTGTTGTTTCTCGTTGGTGCTCATTTCTTTAGGCATATTAATACATACCTTTGCCTGTGCCACATGATCCAACCAGTCTTTCACATCATCGGGAACCAAATTTTTTCCTTTCGAAAAGATTGCGAAATCATCAGCGATAAGCTGGGACAAGGTTTCATAAGGAATTGGCCTCCTAGGTGATATCATATTGTACATATTTGTATTTTTGTAAGCATTACTTAGCACAACAGCAACCAAAAGAAAACCTCCAATACATAGCCTAAGTTTATCATTATCTGATATAGCTGATAAGAATGGATCCCCTTGTTCTAACAATGGCTTTATAACCTGCTTTAAAGTGGATGATAAACTGTGGTGCTGGTACATGCTGCCTTGATTTATCCTCTTCGAAATGTAGAGCACAAGGTGAATAGATCCAGTCAGAAGTATCAAAGAAATACAGATTAACCACCAAATATATACATCAAACACGTTAAAAAGCTCCCCAAACTGAAAGCCAGAAATGTGAGGCCTTCCACATGATACAAATGTGTGGATGTTAATTAAATCCACAAATTTTATGGCGTCGTATTTACTAGCATCTTTATAATAGCTTATGATGTAAGGAATAATTCTAGGATTGCGTGATTGTCCTGTCATCTTGCGTCTACCTTCACATCTGCTGCTGGATATCCAGTTACTACCAGTAAGTGAATAATTTTGAAACAAAAGGTTCAATGTGCTATCTATAATTGGGAAGATTCCATTCCCTTTAACCATGCTTCCGGAAAATAACTCCGTATCTTGTTGTAAACAAGACTCAAAATATTGATCAATATCTTCGGACGATGTCAACAGTTTCACTGCAACTAGCTCGTTTCTCTTTGGAAATAAATTAGCCATTAAATTCCAAAAATGATCATTGAACCCAAAAAATGATATTGGAATTTCAGTCTGCGTGACTGTTGTGATATCGAAGCAATTGAAGCACGGTTTTAACCCAACTATATTTGTAATGTGCAAGGTGGGTATCTGCCTCTTGGAACCCGTCACCAATTCAAGATAAATATCATTCGTCGCATGCAACTGTCTCCGTTCATCTGATATGCGATGGTCGGGGTTTACATGTGTCCAAATCCATTTTCCATAGACCTTTAGCTTTTGCCACTGCTGATGCTGTTTTCTATGAAGAACGTTCATGTGGATAATCGGCACAGATGATGGTTGTATTTGTGTGTAACTTTGAGGATCAAGGAATAAGCCCTGATTGAAGCTGTGAAACCAAATATTTGCAGGACCACA
>OZ035957.1:30665986-30729205 GCA_964034955.1 Orchesella flavescens
CTTGCAAGTATTGGACACCACGGCCCCTTCCTCTCCAAAAAACTGAATGAGTAACTCTCCAGCTTCATTCACGACGTGTTTCAGCAAATTAATTCTATCGACTGCCTTTTGATATGCATCTTGTATTGACAAACCATCTGTATGATGCCAAATGTGGACCATATTCGATGTTTCATCCGCATCCATCTCTTTCTTCAATGAAAATATATCATTGATCAAATGACAGTGTTGAGAATACGCATTTATAATTGACTTGAAAAGAAAGGAATCTCGAACGTTCTCACTAATTTGAACTCCCTTATCAAATAAAATCAATTCAAAAACAAGCGGCATTCCATAAGTAAAAACACGAAGCTGTTTATGGGTTTCCGCGTACATTTTTGAAGCTGGATCTGCTTGTTTCTCCTTCCATTCTAAACAATTTTCAATGCTCAGGGCGTCATTCATTGTTTTAAAAGCTTGAATAAGGTAAGTGGGATTCCCTTTCTTCTCGACAATTATTTTTCGAATCTCCTCCATACCCTTCATCATTTTCAAGTATTGTTTTGGAACCTTGGTAAGTATCTCGACCTTTTTAGGTTCTTCTAATTCACTCGGTTTCCCTTCTACCATCCTTGTCAAAGCTGACCAATAAAGACTTGATGTTTTGTATGTTACGTCTTTCTTCGCTGCAGACTGGTCCATGTGGGTATCCAGAATGAAAAAGGGGTCCATCCACACGTAAAACGCCTTTAGATCTGAAATTTTCCATCCAGGACTTGAAGCAGCCACAGCTGCAGCAGCTTGTGCTCTTCGCAAAATACTGTAACTATCATCTTGAAACACGTCATCGGATAAAACTCCAACTTTTCTCCAAAACGCTTCCATTTCTTGTGTAGCGTTTTCTACATTTTCAAAGTCTTGGTGGGCAATCTCGCCCAGTTTGTAGGGTAAGTTGATTTTTCCTACTAATTCTACCTGCTGACCATTTTTATCCTTTTGATTGAAATTGAACTGCACCGCAAAGGAGCTGCCTTTATATTTTTCGTTCAATGGTGACAGATTTCTATCTGCGTCGTACAATTTAAAGTCAATGTTGGAGAAGAAAGTGGATTGTAACATTTTGGAATTTGATTCTTTTCCGTGCGCAGTGGTGTCTTGATGTAGCACAAAAACTTTGCCGTATTTGGTTTCCATTTTTGCCTCGCTAGTTTTTTGTGAAGTAGTAAATACAATGGTACCTCTTTATGGTATGACTTCAAATTAAAACTGATTGTGTTAAGGATAATATTGCTGATTTTTTGTCTTTTAATGTTGTTGAATTTTCCTTGCCAAGATTTTTGGAATGAATTTCAATGCTCAACAACATTATCGGTTGCCCAACAATTTGCATTGCAAGCTTTCTCAATTTGCTTGCTTGTTTGTGATTGTTTTGTAGAGTTTCCCCCTCTTTAATTGGATACAAAATTTCCTTGTTATTATTTTTAGCAGCATTTTGGAATCCACGAAATTACAAACGAGGGTCATGTCTGGTTATGATGGATTTGGCTGGTACGCACTGTTGTAGTTGCATTGGTGAGAAATTGCACCATATGACACGTTTTTAGTCTATTGATTGAAGAGAAAGATTAAATAATTCAAGTCTAGAAATGTCAAATTGTTAATCACGGCTAATTATTTTTGAACCGATAAATGCAGTATCAACAAGCTAGCTGTCTTGCAACTACGTTTTCCCTGAAGGTGTGTTCTTGTATAGCAACCTTCTAGACAGTCACATTAGACCGGCGGAATCAGGAATAAGTGTAGGAAAATTTAATGTGATGGTCGATATTGAATGATATTTGTTTTGTTGGAAGGAAAACTGATGGGAGAATCCTAAAAGCATGAAGGTGAGCAATTCTTTTTTCCTTGATCGTGGCATAAATATACACATTTCCATGCATATGTGCATCGTATGAAGCTAAGAATGAGCGTGTGGCGTGCAATGCAATACAATAATTATGATGATGACGAGGTTGAACATCACATCAACCAACTTGTTCATTGCATTGAAATATGATCTTGATCACATTTAATTGAGGATGAGCTATGATTTCTTACAATATAAAGGCAAATTATTACTCCGCAGGCTTCTGAGAAAGCAGCAACATTTATTGTTTTCCAATAGGCTTCATACACATTCATAAAAAAAGTCATGGAAGGGAAAGATATAGGGTGTCAATGATGATGGATACAACAGTATGATACGCTAAATCAGCT
Source organism: Orchesella flavescens (assembly GCA_964034955.1). Lineage (NCBI taxonomy): Eukaryota > Metazoa > Arthropoda > Collembola > Entomobryomorpha > Orchesellidae > Orchesella > Orchesella flavescens. The sequence continues at coordinate 30,668,225 of OZ035957.1, forward strand.
TCAAATGTGGCTGCGTTGGTTGGATGCTTGGATCCTATATTTACTTTTGATGACCACATGAACAACTCTACAGCCCAGAAAGATTTAATATTCAAAACATCAAACTTTTATTGGTCCGCTTTGACCCGTGTAGTTGAAGGGAAACCGCTTAAAGTAAGAGAAAGTGAAGTTGTCTAGAAACTCTCGGAGATTCCAAAACAATACTTAAAATTGATGAAAGGAATGGAGGAAGTGCGAAAAGTGATTGTATAGGAGTATTCAAGCTTTTAAAGATTGGCATGACACGGCGAGCATTGAAAATTGCTTGGAATGGAAACGGAAACAGCCAGATCCAGAGGCGGTTCCTAGGAACGTACCTTTTGAATTTTTTTGAAAACAATTTAAACACTGCTCCTGCTCTTCACTGAATTTTCTGCAAGCGTATGGTAAAATTACATTTCTAATTCTTGACGTTACATTTTTGAATATTTGAACGCTTGAATTGATTTATTTCGCTTGTTTGCATTTGTTATATTACGTGATTTTCTTAACTTTATTTATTTCTCCAGAGTTGGAGATTCTGTTCTATTTTAGACTTACCAGCCTCATTACTACTGGGAAAATAAATAGGGTTTTTATACGAGTTAGGGAACTATGGTGATCAGAATTGGCCAGCAGTATACACCAAAGTTTCCGTTATACTAATTAGATTCGAAGCCAAGTCAGAAAGTACACAACATTGTACTTGGATGTGTCTGGTTGATGCAGAATGGGATGGGAAAAATTCATACATTCCTACAAAACTTATATTCATATATTTATTATAAACTTGAATTATGAATTTATTTCTCACTTCATTTTCATAGTTGATCCGATTGTAAAATACTTTTGGCAGAAAGATCGAAGCCCTTTTGGAAACAATGAAGTAGGAAAAATAAAGTGGCTAAAATTAATTAAAGTGGTATATTGGGCTTGGTATCGCGTATGATCTGGATTTAGTAGCCAGGTTACTTTTGGTTTTATTGATAACACAATTGTATGCCCATTCATTTCATTGCGATATTGATGCGATGTACAATTTGTTTTTAATGCTGAGGAGGAAATCTCGTACATGTAGCATTACTAGTTTGGAATTTAACTGGACTAATACTTGATAATCAATAATGGTCACTTTTACATATAAACTTACGTGTATACAGAACTTGGAGCTTCCACACAGAAAATTTCACTTTTGGGGCAATCTGTAATACGATATCAGCAACCATGCAGGTTTGTAGGGTTTCACGTTTTATTCATAGGAGAGGTAAGATGTTAGCTTGTCGAAGGATAAATAAAGTCTGAGCTGTTTAGCTTAAAACACACGCATTAATAATTCATATCATTTCGTGTATGGTTTTTCTATTCACTTAAGACACTCCTCATCTAGCTGCCCGCATGAACAATTTATGTCACTCATACTACTTTCTTATGTTCAAGTAAATTTAGTTATTCTAAATACCATATCTTCGTCTTGTCCAGGAATTATATATTAGAGCTCCACGTCAGCATATCCATTTTAAATTTTTGAGCTTTACAACTCTTTACTGTCTCAAGTTAGTCGCCGACAAGTGTGTACTATACAGCAAAATTTAGCATTTTTTCCTTTCCAGATTTGTTTTGATTGATATTTCAAAAAATGCGAGGTTTATCATTACTTGTTCTTTTGCTTTTTAGCAGTATAAAATTACAAGCTATCGAGTTGGAATCCGGCTCCATCGATTTACACGTGGAGCTCGAAATATTCAAGGACTGTACCGTGTATGTCGTCAGTAATGGGATTAGGGGCAAGGTAAGCATTTCTTTTTATAGATATTTGTAATGAATTTTTTGTTATGTTTTCCGTTTGGTTTAAACAGGGAATTGTAGTAAGTTTGATGTGAATTTTCTGGAACCACTAGCATTTAAATTCACTTTCGCTTTGTTTGAACAGGGAATTGAAATAGACGACCATTTTCTGGAACCGCTAACATTTCCAATAATATTGGCGAAAATCCTCTACGTTCATGAAAAAACGCACAGTTTACATAAAGCTATGACGGAACAGTTTTCGTGCGATCCGCTCAACAAAAAATTCTTCTATGATTTTATGATATACAACAGCTCATTCAAATTTGAAGAAAGTCCTCCTCCAAAACGAAATTGTGCGACGATGGTGTACATAAATCCTAAAGGATGCACTGCATGGCGGAGTTTGAAGAATATACTCAGTAGTCGTTCTGCCAGTGTTCCAATCTCTTTTATGACACCAATGATGACAAAAACGGAAATTACAACCACATGGAATACCAATTTTGTCAATTTTGAAAATTCTGCACAGTATTTTATTCACGTCAAAGGGTTCACCAAAAATTTCATTTTTCATTCACCGTACCATCGTGAAATTTCGTTTTTTATTGACTACTTTTGGAAACTATTACACTATCATTCTGGGGAAGTGTATCAAACTGTACATTTGCCAACCAAATTGATTTTTAATATACAGTTTTCAAAAAACAGAAATCTGTACATAGTTGATGGAACATATGTTTTGGAGACGTCGTCGTCTTGGAAAACTTGCGCTGACCCCCAAGCTACTTATTCAACTGAAATCAACTTTTTGGAAAGTCTTCAAGCCCCATTAGCATACAAATACGACTCAAAATTAATTTATAATTTAGCACAGTTTCAGTGGTTTAACTATGTTTTTAAAGGAATTGTTTGGTACAACGACTGGATTGGGAAAGCCCAAAGTTCAACCCATTCATTCCAACGTTTCTACAAAAGCCAATATTTTAAAAATGGCTTTAAAAGCAATTATATTTTGTTTTCTATACTGTCACCGAATTCGTCATTACTTGGTTACAACATCCACACAGATATTTTAATACACTGCCCATTTATTCAAATCTTTGATTCGCCATTCCACCAAACAGAAGTTTTTTCGAGTTCCAGAAATAACGAATTATACTTTGTATCGTGTGCTCCTGTAAGAAATGCAGGTTGGCTTTCATTGTAAGCTTATACGTCTGCGTTTGACAGATATATTTGGATGTGGTTATTTCTTTTTGCTATTACAAGTGGCATTTTGTTACATATATTTGATCGTGTGTCACCCTTTTTTACTGAAACACGTGTCCAACGGATGGATGAAGTTTGCAGAACGCCAGGTCTTTATGACCACCTCACATTTGTTTTTAATGTCTTATCTTGTCAGGGATCACAAGTAATCGATCATCATAAACTTATTGGTGGGGCATGGTTATTGACTGGGATAGTTCTTACGTTCGCATATCAGGGGAAGAATATAAAGGAGCTTGCTGCTCCTCTTCCAAATTTGACATTTGATACTATAGAACAAATTATTAGGAGTAATTTTACCCTGTATTCCACAACAAATTGGGACGAATATTTGTGCAGTAAAATGAAAAAATATGGACACGATGATAATAAGAGTCACCGAAGCTTCTTGCTACCAGCTATGACGCTACAGACTCTCTTAAATGAAAATTCTGCCCTTGCTAATGCCACTAGAGATTTAATTTACGTTCCGGACACAAGTAATCAAATTAGGCAAATGCTCTCTCCAGGATTTTACCTAAATGTTATTTCTAAATGTGGTTATGTCGCGTACACGGATGTTTTTAGTCGAGTGTATGAATTGTTTTTGGAACTCAAATTGAAGCTATTTGAAAATAACGAGCAGTATGATCGGGTAACAATTAGCAAACCTTTTGGTCAGGCATATCAAGTGTGGGGATTTTACAATGTACCATGGCCACCAGACATATTCTGCAAACGAAAGCGAGCAATATTTGAGTCTGGCCTTGCAGATTTTTGGGAAGGTTGGGCTTTTAGAATCAGGACTTGGAATGGAACGGTTGCCAATGCTAGACTTCCAATTACAAAAGTGAAGCCTATCTCATTGAATGGAAACTATGTTACCGTTTTTTATTTATATGCCTTACTAGTGCTTATTAGTTTCTTTATATTTTGTTGCAGCCATTGGAAAATAATAAGTAACTGGGTGTATAGATGGCTACTAGCCGTTGCAGAAGTATTCCACAAATTGTATATTATTTGGTTTCAGCAATGGTTTGGAAACCAACCACCTGATTGCTTTGGATGGGCACCGCACATTCAATTTTTAGGAGTAGCTGCTTTTATGGTAATGCGTAGCAAACGTTTGTAATGTAGAAATTTGTAATGCTATTAATATATTTTAAGTGGGGTTAAGATGTTCATCCATTTAAAAGTAACACTTGTAAAATAAACTCAATGCAAATCAAATATTAATTACGCGTTGAAGCTATAGGTACAGATTAGCTTTTATTGTCGAAATTTTGATTATGTAATAATAAATGTTTGCTGAAGAAGGTTAAAGTTCTCAAAAATTTAAGGTTAAAGGTTGGTAAATTGCATATAAAATCAGACCAATTGTTCTTCTCAACTTTGGTGCAACTCAAGCTATCAATCTACCTCTACTTTGTTGAATGAAGGTGTTGTTGCATTTGAAGTGGATTAGTAACCACGTTTGCAGATTTAAATGTAGTAAGCTAATTATAACTTATTATACAAGGAATGATTTTTTTTTAAATGTAAAGTGTTAAATTATTTGAGAGGGTGTTTGCGTAAATTAAATGTGAATAAACCTCTGACGCTTGTAGTAACGCATGAAAATAGCTAAACAAATGGAGGAAATATGTTGAAAGAAAGTAACAATATTATATTAAATTTATTACTTAACAACAATCAAAAAGCGACTGAAACCATTTTATCAAAACATTAACAAAAAGTTCTAGAGATTAATTCTAAAGTCTTTTATGTTTCTTTGATATCTGTAAGTTTTAATTATCAACAACTATTGTATTATTGAGCGTAATTATTATGTAAAGTCCCATTCACTTTAGTGTGAGCCAAGGGTCGCGCTGAGAACTTGGCTCCGATTTGGCTGAAAATTTGCAGGAATATGGATTTTAATGCGTAGATTACGAATCCGAAATCAGTAAATCGATTTTAAAATCGGGAAGGGAAAAAACGGCGGGTTGCCATGGCAACCTACGGTTTTTCCCTCTGGGGGGCGCCACGATTTTAAACTTGTGTAGATTATTTCGTGCTGTAACTCCACTTCCTACGATCATAATTGCCAGAGTTCTAATTGATTCCATTTGGAATGAAAGAAACGAGGGCTGAACAATGTATCGAAGCAGTTTGATATAAATTGATATTTCCATGTTTTTGTTAATAGAGGACAGGCCGAACATTGCGAGGTAAAAAGGGTCCTGATTTTTGTAAACGAGAGTAATTATAACTATTACGAGACTTGGGTTGGTTGTTACAACAAAATATAACAATATCAACCCGATCCAATCAGGCTCTCTCATTGAGGTTTTACTTACTTTTCGAGTTGCTCCTGCTCTAATCTTTTTTTGCTCAAATTGAAAATGATGGTTTGTATTTTTTTTCATACTGTCCCATGCTTAAAAATGAATAATTCAATGGGAATGGCGAACAGTAAAGAGGAAGCTGCAGACAATATTTAGAATTTGCAATGAACCTTTGTGAATTGACCAATTTCCTCATGAGTTTTGCATCCACTCTTGATGATTTATTATGGAAATGTTTGAATTCATGCGCAATTTCTGTGTTCCATTTGCACAATCCTGCCACGCTTCAAAATGGAATCCAATTGCACGCTTATTCAAAGTAATCAACCAAATAATTTACACCAATCATTAAAATTCCAATCGTAGCAAGAGCGGCGACAATTAGAAACGCCACTATAAAAACTGGCAATCTACTCCACTGCGTAACGGCAATGCTAATATACAGCGCAAAGTTAACAAATACAAAAGCTAAACATTGTTGTACATCATCTTTGTAAAATTCGTTACCCATCGCAAACATTACACGAAGCTGGTTGCATAGAGATATTGAAGAGTGGTCAACTTTATATTGAAAAGTCCTTTGCAAATTTTGTCTAGCAATTAGTACGTGGCCAACAAGACAAATCGCTTCAGTTCTAATTGATTCAAATTCAAATGTAAGTAACAATGTTTGTGTAATAAATCTAATCAGCTTTAAATCTGAAGGTATGTATGCATTCGCTTGTTCTGGAGACATACCAAAACCAACCATTGCAAAATTAAAGGGATCTTGATTCTTGTAAATGAGAACCATTGGAATTAACACACAACAAGGTGTTCCTACCAAGACTAGGGATAATAAAAGTAATCCAATCCATTCTGGTTTTTTCGTCAAATTCTTGTTGCTTTGCTTTGTGTTACTCATTCTGAAGTTTTTAGGCTCAAACTTGAAATGCTGGTTGGTATTTGTTGTAATGAATTTTGAATATTTGAACATTGCAAGCAAAAAGTAAAGTAATTTGTTCTATTTTTGTCTGCGTACCTGGGTTCACTAGCTCTGCCGTGAAGCGCATCCCGATCGTTAGTGAAATGCTTGGTATTAACAACCCAAATGCTATAAAGAAATGAATGAAATAAAATTCGTTTCCATGGTTTGGCTTCATATTTCCACTCTTCACAGCGGTGGTCCCACTTAAGGATATTGTGAACCAGGGGAATGAAAACGTTTGGTTTATTTTGTAAACACATTTGATAAGCGGAGTCGTCATTTCTTCATAAATTTAGATAACAAACCAAACTATAAAAAAGTTACTAGTCACCAACCAGTCATGAAATGTAAAAATGCTTTCGATTTTCAAATCGCCACATTTTGTTACTGTGATCCCAAAACAGGATGTTAGGAAATAAAGGAAAACACACTTAGAATCATTGGTGATGACATTTTATCAATGTGCTGAACGATAACGATAACAATGTCCAGAATAGCTTAATTGCAGAACGATATTCAAATGAAATTTAAGAAATATACAGCGCTGCTTTCAGTTGCCAGAGGTAGACTGAGCAGACATTTTCTTTTATTTGAGAAATTTAAGTATTTTTCTAGTAAATTGACTTGAGGGATGTCAAATTCACTTTTTGATTTATAGCTTCAATTTAAGGTTTTGCTACCGATTCATCAATCATTTTTAATGATATGTAACATATGTAATTCTGAAATAAAAATCCCACGATTGCAAATATGTGGTTTGATTGGTTTCATAAAATGTATATTTATACAGGAAGTGCTAGCAAAATTCCAGTGTACAATATTTAATCAAAGCTACAGGAAGGAAAGTCGCAATGATACAGACAGGCATGAAAGAAACTACGAAGGTATTATCAAATGTCCGGTCAACTTTGATAGCGATTATCTCAAAGAGGTCTTCCTCAAATACAATGATCTGCATATCCTCTGAAAAATAACGATTGTGACTTTTGAATGATGGGTTATTTGTGGTAGTAGTCATGCGCTTTGTAGAGTTAGAGCTGGTAACGTAAACGGTTTTTTTTTACAATGAAAGATATTCGTGCGCAGATTAAACTGCATTTTTCGAAATGTCTTTCCACACTGATGTAAGTGGCTTAAAATTATCTTTTTTAAGTACAATAGGCTTGCAAAAGCTATTTTAAATAGTTAAGCTTTAAATATTAATACAGCGTTTGTAAAATTCTCGAAAAGAAAGCCCAAGTTTTCAATATTAAAACCTCTCTTAACAATTTTCATTGAGCCTACGGTTATTGCAACGGGTGGATGAGATTTAGCAACCCGTTGAATTCGTCGATTTAAAGCAAGCTTGAACGTCATATTGGTTTTCTTTCTCGATACACATCCGGCTTTCCAAAGGATTATCATATTATTCGAGGTTTCAAACACGGCGATAGCTTGTTCAAGTATTACTAAGCCAAATACAATGCAGCAAAGTGTAACTAGTGGACAGGTTACAGCAATTAACAAGGAAATGTGATGGCCGTTAATTGAAATCCAAAGACCGACTACCACTCCCAGTTGCCCTGAGAAAACAAAAAGTCCACTTAAAAAGCCAACAAGCTTATGTACCATGTTGTCCACTATTTGCAGTTGACTGTAAAAGAAGAACATGGTAATCGTTAACTTAGTAGTTTTGCAAAGAGTTTTTAGTCCATTTGTAATTGTCTGTAAGAACACCGGAAAGCTCAACAAACCAAATGCAGTACTTCTCATTCCTTCAAAAATAACGATACTGGTAAGTATGAGTCGAACTGCAAATGGAATTATAATATGTTTCATGATCTCCCTCTCTGTTGGATTGGGATAGATGTAAACTTCCAACAAATAATTATATCCATCAAAATCAAGTATAACTAATAAAAACGATGCAATTAAAGGTGTCGGAATATTCAAAACCAGACCGGCTAATAAAAAGGCACCCAGCCTGTCAAAGGATCCATCACGTTCCTTTTTTAATTCCCATGCTTCTCTTTGAAAACCTAAAAATTAAAGCACGTAAATCCAAAGTAATGCTTAGTAAAATTTACATACAAAAATAATTCGAAATTGGTTTATCTGAATAAATTTGTACTTCTCTGAAGCCTTTCGTCCCACTGAAAGATTTGATTACATGCCAGCACTGTATTACCAACAAATATGAAAGCAAAATTTATTCCCAAAGCCAAGCTGCAAGCTGTAAATCCTGCGATATACAATGCAAACGTAACCATTGGTACAGTATTGCTTGGGTAGTAAAGTTCCCTGCAGAAAATATAAACTAAGATGGATGCTGTCATCAATATAACTGTATTGGCAAGTATCCATGGAGTGTGTTTCCAACAAATCTTTTCCATCTGCAGCCTTCTGTTATCAGATCGGAGGCAAATAGGGGATCGATACATGTAGCTATAAACAGCGCCATGCAACTCAAATGCCTTCCAAGCTAGCCTAGTTGCCATTTTTGCTTCAATTTTCACAGACACTTTGGAATACCAGAACCAGGTTGATGCTGAAAAGGTGGAGAGTAGTTTCTGTTCTGCTAAAAAGTAAAAATGTTTGTGAGGTTTTTTGGGAAAGGAAGCATAACTTCATTAAAATTTTATGAAAAAAATGGTCAAAAGCCAAAAAAAAGAAAAAAAACCTTCTAACATACAACTTATATCACAAGTAAACTAAAATGTCCTTAAGAAAAAATCAATTATTACACAACACATAGGTATATATGTAAGAAACAAGTACCATCATGTAAACCCCACTCTATATGCCTTCTGTAAAAACATATTACAATACTACAACCAATTTTAAAAGTTAAAATACCTCGATATGCTTGTAAATAAAAATCAAATATATTATTCTCATCAGGGTTGGATAATCAGTGAAATTTTGTAAAAAGGATTAAAGATTATTAACTCTTCAATATCGAGCAAATTCTCAATAGAATAGATAAATACAATGATGTGATACAATAAACGATGGAATGAAAAATCTAATATAATAATATGAAAGAACAATCACAGTACCATTGAATTTCTGGTGGTTGTATTTTTTGCATAAGTTACATGGTCAGTCGCTATTCCTAATAGTTTAAAATTGCAGATTTAATTAATTTCCAGATTAATTTAATCTAATTGTTTTTGCACCCATCATGTTGGATTAATGATTATAGCAATCAGATTAAACGATTCAAATTGCTGTATATAATTTATTGATTACCCAGCCTTGTTTCCTTTTTAGTTTAACGTAAGTCTGTTTTTGCTTTTATACAAGCAAATGAAAAACATTATTTTTGCTTCCTTATTTAAAAATTTATTTCGATTTTTTCTCTCAAGTTTGCAAACATTTAGGTGCAGTTCTTAAATCGCCCCCCTCGCACCCTTCTCTCCAAGTTATCCAACTTTGATTTGGTCCAATACAATGAATTTTTGCCGTTATTGTATGTTACAGAAAAGCCACCAGAGGGTTGCATCTCTGAAAATGCTCATCGATGCAGTAATTAATTGTGGGGCAAGCGTAGAACGTGTTTCTCAATACTTAAAGAGAGATTCCCAAACAGACACGCGAGCTGTGAATGTCTTGTGAGTAAAAAATGTGTTGGAATTTGCATGTGAAAATCGATTGAAACACGTCTAACATGCTTCTTCAGTTGCCGCCGTTTACACAATTGATGATGATGATCACCTCTCAGAACGTTGGCCAGAGGTGGAAGAATTTGATGGGATTATGATGTTTGCTTATCCCATCACCAAATTTGTGGGTGATACGCTAATGAAGCAGGGAGTAGAAAGAGGGATACCTTGTAAGGTATTTCGACTGCCGTATATCATGGGGGGCTCTGAAACTGGTCGCTGTTCCATTAAAAACAATCATGCCTTGTTGAAATACTTGTTTATGATGAAGACGGGGATTATGCAGTCCATTCCCGTGCCCATGATTATGCTGCCAGTTGATGTGGTTGCGTGTGTGACGATGAGACTATTCCTAAAAGAAGAATGTGGACCGGATGTCTATAATATTAATCACGGGAGACCAGGTGTGGACCAAGAGTTTGTTGAGATTGCCGCCAGATTTGGATATAAAGTAGATATTGTTGAGCTACAAGAGTTTTCTAAAAGGGTTCAGGAACCTGGCTCAGATTTGGAAATGTATAAAGAGTTTTATAATGATTAAAAGGGCATCAGAGCATTTTTTCTAATGCCCCCGTTTTCAAAAAGTGGATGGAACAAGGGTGCCAGTCAAATGATCTGTGGGTGAGCAAAAAGGTGGGGAAATTTATACCAGACTTTTTTGAAAAATCAAAAACCAATTATGGAATATATCTATAAGGATCTCTTATTTTGCAAGGAGCAAGGATGATTTGATAAATTTGGACTGTAAATTTACTTCACAGTAGTGAGAAAACATTCATGATAATTTTATTATATGCAATTATTACGTGTAAAACCCAAAATAAAATTACAGCTTGCCGTGTTGTACATATATATTTTAGGCTAACAAACTTTTTTTCATCACCTACACACATATTTAAGCTATTATTGAAACAATCTACAATTTAACTTCCTATAGCACAAACAAAAGAATTGACGATATTACGCATAAAGAAAACCTTTACAAACATAGTAATAAGGTACATAAATTCGCACAATAAATTTGGGTTCCGAATTAATTTAGACATTAAATTTAAGGTCTGAACACTGATTAAAAATAGGGTTAATCAATAATCCAGGAAATCATTGTAAAATTTGCATTTTTAACTATTTATCCCTTGTTCTTGTGTAGGGAAAATTATTATTTCCCATTTTAGCCCATATTAACCATTTAAACCTATTCCCCCCATTTAAACCCGTTAGAACCCACAAAGCCCGTTTTAACCCGTACCCATTGGGTTCTAGCGTTAAAGCCCAGGGTTTTAACCATGTCTGAAAAAGTCCTTCTTGCCTCTATAACAAATAAAAACAAACATGCTAGCATTCCAGCTAAGTACACAACAAAAACGACTAAAATATGTCCCTGAATAGTAGTTCCTTTTGGTGCTGCAGCTTCGTCTATATTCAAAATCTTTGTCCTCTCGCCTCTCAACCGTGGCATAAATTCAACAAAAAACTTGGTCCACCAATCCCAAACACCAGCTTCATACAAGCCACCCATTCTTTTTAGAATTATGGGGTTGACCCATCGTACAAACATTATTACATATTCTATATTAAATATGCTTGCTTCGCTTAGAAAAACTTTGTCTTTGTTCTTCGGCACTTTTGCTAGTTTGTAGTACGTTTCATGAGCCTCAATATCTGGGAGAAATAGAGCCGTATCATTACAGCTCCCAAGAATATCTTCACTTGGTGGAGAACCATCAGCCAATATACTTTTCCATTGAGGATGTATCCTCGTATAATTAAGCATTGCTTCTGCCTCCTTCGATAAATACTTTGGTTTCATGTTCAAATCATATTGAGTGTCATCGCCCATAGCATACTGATACAGTTCACTTGGCAATATCACGCTTCCATCATGTGAAGTAAGATTTTTTGAAACTAAGCCAAGTAAGTTACCATAAAGTCCTGGAAAATAGCCAGTAAAGTCTTTAAAACCGGAGGAAACAACAACTCTAGTGAAAGCCTGAAAAGAACAATTGACAACTGCGTCAAAAGTATCGACAGGCAGAGCAGCTAGAGGTAGAGTGATTTTCGTGATATTTTTGTTCTTATAAGCGTTGCTCAACACAAGCGTCATAAGAAGAAAGAGTCCTAGAGCTGGCCGCAAGCTGGTAAGCTTGACCAAATTATTTGTGTAAGGATCTCCTTGTTCTGCTAGAGCTCTGATGGGAGCCATTAAAGCTGAGGAACCATATTGTAGCTTGAAAAAACTCCACCATTTGAATTTCCCGCAATTCACATTCTCGCGCCTGTTGTTTTGTACATGCGCTAGGCGAAGGGAAACTTCTGCTATCACCACCATCGATAAAATACTGATGAATAACAGTAGCCAAGTTATATTGTCGAATATTGAGGACAGTTCTTCAAATGCTAGCCGCTCCACAGGAGCTTCTCCACAACTCACAAATTTTAGTTTAGAAGGATGTATTCTGAAAGTCGCGTGATCTGTTTTCCCTCCTATACCCACAGCAACTAGTGGAAGCCTTTTGACGTCGTCTGGCAAAAAAGCTTTGGACCCGTCTACCCAGTTATTCGCGTATTTTGAGGAAAAAGGATGTAGCATAAAATACGTTATGTTACCCAAAACAGACTGCATAAGTAATCGGATTTCGCATCGCATTCTAATGCTTTCCAGAGATTCTTTATGGTTTCCACCTTTGGAGAGAAGGATGTTATACGGAGAACTTCGAAAGAGTTTTGAGTCTCCCTCGGAATCAAACAAAATGAGTGTTTGTCCCATCAAATAGAGTGAATAGTGAATATCATTTGGATTAGAATTCAAACTACTAATCTGTTCCCGAAGTTCCGGCTCGAACGATTCGGTTCCAATTCGAATTTCCATTGGGTAGAACGTTTGAAATTTCTTACAATGTCGACAAAAATGGAGTAGAGTAGTTAGCTCGTATAAATTCTCCTGCTCTTTGTTTTTTATTTGAAATGTAAACTCTTCCCGTGCAGTCGTGGTGTACTTGAAAGCTAGCCTGTTGTATGGAGCAGCAAGGGAATGGGACCAAGCACTCATTGTGATAAAGTCCATAGGCTTCCTTTTCGTAACAATAAATTCGTAAATTTCTCTAGATTTTATGAGAAACGTGCCAACGAAGCCAGGCTGCATGTCATTTTCTTTTTTAAAGAATTCGTGATCAAAAACCCAAAACTTTTTAAATGCAGCGGGTACAATGAGCTGAAAAGGGGAAGTATTCATATTGAAAAATAATGGGTTTTCCATCGGATTCGGGGGAAAGAGATACCAGTGAGCTTCACACTGCCATGGTTTTATTTTCGGGCTATTATCAACGAGTGGAACGTCATAGCATTCTAAATCTTCCGGTACAGATCGACGTTGACACCATTTTAACCCACTTGTGTTTTGGCTACTGGGAACTTTCTCGAATGGAAATGCTCGTGTCCATTTCGTGGATGCTGTCTTGTTGTTTTGTAAGCCTTGGATGAGATACTTGACATGCACCACGTCATATCGAGAGAGAACAATTGGAACTGTGTTTGTTGGCATTGGCAAATCAATCCCATTGTAGTTTATGAGATGATGAAGACAACGAGGGATTTGGCTAATGATTTTGTTCAGGTTGGTTACCTTTATATCTCGGTTAGGAAAACGAGTGTCAATGTTGCCAGCACTATCCCTGTAATTAGAATATTGATGGTGAACGAGATTGAAGTGATTATCATTCGGTGATAAAATCTCCATGAAATGAAAATCCGCAGCGCAACTACAGCAGCCCACGGAAATGAATAGTAGCAATAGCAACATTTTTTACGTCGTATTGCGCCCTTCTTACAATTTTTATGCCAGTTAAGACGTAGCTTGAAATGCTACAAAGCTACTAAACATAATATATAAAGGCGTAATGGTGTAATCCTGTTAAGACTAGAAAAGCTTTTAGTCTAATTAATTTGTTGAATTATATAATCTTGATCAAACATAACAACTAAACTTTCTCGTGGCTTCATAAGGCTTTTGCTCATTAATTATAAATATAGATACTAATCCTAATAAACCTGAAAACGTGATTAAAGAACCAGCACCTTCCGCAAATTAAACTTGAAGGAAATATTTAAAGCATTTAAAACTCTTGAATGGTTTAATTGCTATCTCAAAAATTAAGAAAATTTACCTTTAAGCGGTCGTAGGTCACGCTTGGATCGTTGTAGAACTTTTGAAATATCATGGCATGGATGAAATATCCCAGCGAATGGTGTCATTTTGATGTACTGTGCTATTTGAAATAGTTTACCATGACCTTTGACGTAGTTATCGATAACCAATAACACCCATCTGGCTTCCCAAGAAAGGTGTGTCGTTGAGCAAAAATAATTTTTGGAATTCTTCAACTGTGTGGAAGTTATCGTGTTCACAGACCGACAGGCAGACACCATGAGTTAAAATAGAAACCAACTCCCTTTTGCGAAGGGTGCCGATTAATAAAATGTTTTATTACGCCCTTGGTTAGCAAAAACTAGACTGACATACATTTTTAATTCATTGCAAAGCCAACAGGAGTGTCAGATTGAACGTGTGTGGATTTATATATTTCCAAATATATGTAACAATCATATAAAAAGCCGAGGGGCCTTCCTTGGTATTGGGAGACAAGGTAAAACGGGTAGGAATACCAGGAATACATGCCTGGATGCCATAGAGCCGCAAAAGCGAATATTGTATTAATATGTAATGAAGGTGATTCGTTCTGGGCTAGCGTATGTAATGTAATGCATTGTGTATGGTGTACTACCTGAGAGAGCCGAGAGCTACATATAATAATTCAACTGCTTGTAAAAAGGCCTGGAAACGTAGCTGAATGGCATAAACTGGAGTTACTATTACCCACAACCAATCCAAAACTAAAAACTCACAACTGGAGATGGAATAAGAATACTGGGCGATGAATGGGAATTTTCGGGCTCAGAAACATTTAAACGCATGAAATGCTGTACGTAGAGTAGTTAATACCAAAAGGAATCGATTCAGCATAAATATCAAATAACCTTTAAATGCTAGTATTTAGAGGTTTTTTGATGTGCTGAATCAATTCCTTATGGCAGTAGTGCTCTACAAATAGTATTTCATGTGTTTTGAATGTTTCTGAGCGCGAAAATCCAAAAATATTCCCATTCATCATCCAGTATTTCTATTCATCGCCCATACCTCTAATTCTCCCGTTTATGCCTTTCAGCTACATTTCTAGACCTACTTACAAGCAGTTTATGTAACTTGTGCATTACATTACATACGTTAGCCCAGAAGGACACAATATTCTCCTTTACGTCTCTATGGCTTCCAGGCATGTATTTCTACCCGCCATAGAGGTGGATAAATTCAAACCTCTTTGTTGTAGAGAATTCAATATTACAAAAAAAAATGAATTTGTTAATGACCCGTTTTTCGTTCTTAAACATTAAGTAATGGGTTTTGTTATTACATTTTCTTTAATGAAAGTATTAGTGAATGTGTTGCTTTTTTTACAAGGCGTGGATCATATTACGCACAATTGATAATTATGAACAATAAACGCCATTAAAACATAATTCAACACATTTTAGTTATAGGGCGTAGATACACAGGCAGTTGAAAACCTGTCATAAACCAAACCTTATTAATTTATTTGTCAAGGTTATTCCCGAATTGCCATTCTCAAAACGACTTGTAGACTACGTCAATTATTACTACCATATTATGACTTTTTACAGCAATTAAGTAACGAATAAAAGCAGTAAACATGCTATAATCTATCTCACAAGAACATAATCGTTATCACCATCATCAAAAGAGCAGAACGACAGCTTTAGTAGCTGCATTTCCTTTAAATTTCAACCTGCCAGTCGTTTTACGAACCTTAGAAACTCATAGCAATGAAGTTTGTGAAACTAGCAATGTTCCTCATTGTTCTCTCATATAATTTGGTACGTTTAAATTTTTGTAATGAGATAGATAAATAATGTTGCGTTGATATTTCAAAATAATTGTCACATAATCATGTATTTCAAGTAATCATCCGTGTTTTTAAAATCAGGTAGTGGGAGCTCCTTCAAAGGGGAAGGAAAGTGGACCGGAATGTGCACCAGCATCGGGCATTGGACTTTCTGTTAAATGTTTAGGCGATGGTGGGATCGGAATATTCTAAAAACAAAATTAAAATTAGAGAAATCTCTCACATTCTTTTCCTGCATTGATTGATTATAAGATGCAATTTATTTATTTATAAACGTTGTAAACCAATTTGTTTGTTATTCAGATTTTGGTTATGGATTGTAGTAACGCTATAATTTCAATACAAAACGGGATAAATTTTATGAACATTGCTTTTGCCATAAAGATGCAATAATTTCGGTAATTTAGGTTGCCATTGACTCGCTGACGTAAGCAAATGTTTTCTTTATGAACTAATTAAATTTCTGTAAAGTAAAATTAAAATTAACCTGAAGTTTTGACATTTTTATTTCAAACAGATTTATGACAAGTTTATTATACTCAATCAGTTTTATATTCTTTATATTTAAACATACTTTTAGGTGTATTCTACAATCATTTTTTCTTTTGTCAATGTCAACGCATCAGTTTATTTCCTGCGTCTTCAGAGTCGTCGCCAGTATTATTTTCAAAAAATGTGTTGCAATCATACTCCCTTTGGCTACCCAAAGCACGACCATATATAAACTTCTTGAGAGAAGGCATCCGTATCCAAATATTTGAATCATACATGCGCTCAACATATCCATAAAACTTTACCACGTTTTCTTCATAAGCTCCTGGTTTATCACAACCAATCTCCAAATATTCTAACGAGTTTAACTTAAGGAATTGATCAAGGGGTCCATCATAATCATCTAACACCAATTTTCTTAGTGTTGGAAGATTTATCTTAGCGTCTGCACCCATTAGCGGCTGCAAATTCCCATTGTTGAAAAAACCATGAACTTTAGCATTTGTTAAAGAGTCCGCAAATAACTCCAAGCTCTTGAAAACGTGTTGATAATCTGCGGAATCCAAATGCAAGTCCACTTCCCTCAATGGCGGTGGCACACGCCCCAATTTTCCAAACTTTTCCAAATCTTCCATTGTAAGTGTTGATTTAATCGCCTCCAGATTTGGAAAATGGTAGACAGCATCACAAAGCACAAAATCCTCGTCATCCAAATCCAGTCGTTTGATTTTAGCTGGAACGCAACAAGAGTTGAGAATTTTGTTGGTGAAATCACGAGATTCCACGTGTATTTCCAGAGTTTCTACATCTACCAGTTGAGGCATGGGGTTAGCATTGATGAATCTTCGATCTCATTCTTGTACCAAGTTATACCACAAAGCCAAGAAAATTTTAGTCGCTTCAAATGTGGGAGATGTTGCAAAGAGTTTTGAAGATGAAGTACTATATCCTCCCCAAGGTAGCCATAGTCATGAAGGTCAATCGCAGCAAAATGAACTTGTGGGCCAAACACGTCCAACAATTGGATTACGTGGTTCCAGTATTCATTACGGAAGTCGTCTTCATCCTCTTCCTCCAAAAACCAAGGGATATCACACTTCCCAAGTAACATTGCCCCATTGATTCAACGTGTTTTCAACGTTGCAAACTTCATGTAGAAATAACGGCAGATTATGTCCGTCTAGAACACGTTGTTACAACATGTTGATTTCACGTTGAATCAACGTGGCTGAATTAATATGATTAACATTGATTATGCGTTGAATCTACGTTGAAACGATTAATAGTGACAACGTTGTTTATGCATTGATTCGGCGTAGAAGTGTCAACATGTTTTCAACATAGAATAATCGTAGATGCAATGTGATGCAAATGGAATTTGTTTTCTACATACATTCAACATTAAAAATTATAGATTTATATTTATTGCCTATATAATACTTCACGCAACAGCGTACAATGATGTAAATTTAAATTATCATGCAAATAGATCATCATACATTTATATGCAAGTTTATCTAACGGCACAAAAATTTATTTGTTGAAACCTCTTCTTTGCCACGAAAACCTCGGTCATCAGAATGAAAACCATTTTCCCCACAGTAACTACTAACTATGAGAACAATTTAGAATACTGCTCATAGAACTGACCACCTAATGCATTAACTTCATCACTATCACCACCAACTTGTGTATTGCTTACTATTTTTTCAGTCGTTTCCATATTAAATTAAAAAAATTAACACTTTGTGTTGTGAAAAAATCCAACTATCTGAAACAAAACTGGGTTGAAAGGAGGTTTTCACCTTTGAACAAAACCGAATGCACAACTAAAACTGCTCCATTCGTTGTGAAATCTTTAACTGCGAAAAGAAGTAATTTCTTTGACATCATTTCAATATGTCCACTTGAAACAGACAGGCCGTGACAAAAGTCACAAGAAGATGTTTTGGATTTTATGAAGTTTCATATACTGATTAGGGGTAAAGGCAGCTGTGTTATATATGTTGTATGTGACGGATGTCATCTGAGTTCATAAGTATATGCAAGCAGCAGTTGGCTTGTTGTTTTTCAATAGAATCAACATTGATATCATGTCATTTTCAACAATAGCTGCAATACGTTGAAACTATGTATTTTCAACATTTACAACTACTGTTTTTCAATGCAGAATCAACGTGGTTTATATCATGACATCAAACTAAATTCTACACGTTGATCTAATGTTGATTCTACGCAATGTTTGTGTACATAATTATGTAGAGATCCTCATTGAAAACTAACGTTGAAATGATGTTTTATCAACACATGAATTCAACTCAAAATCGATGATAAAACAATTTCAACACATGCAACGTAGAAATTGCGTAGAAACTATGAGGCAATGTTCCTTGGGTTTAGACTGATTGCCCTTCCGACAAATGGATTCCATTGGTGAAACTCCATATCCCGCAAAAACGTTTGAATTCTGTGAGAACTGGAGAAATCGTTGACCAATTTTGGAAGACGAATACTCGCTTCCTTAAGTACAGTTTGGAAGTCAAGACGACTATGCTGTGGATGAGTTTGATAAGCCTGATCGATCCTTTCTTTCCAAACCCGGCACACTTGACGACATTCCAGAAAATCTGATTTTAGCAGTTTCTCCAATAATAAAGATGCAACCTAAAAGTTTCCAAATAAAAGTAAATCTTACGATACAATTTAAAATATTAATGTTTCATTTCATAATATAAATAGGATCTCATTATTCATGAGGATTTGATTAAAATAGGTTACCTCTGGGAAGAGTACTGTAGGCAACCAAGCCCGCTTTCCCATAATCCACTTGTTCCAGGCTTTACAGGTTCGGAAACAGCTGCTCAAGTCTGTTGAATCCAGCATTCCAAATATCTTCAACCAAACTTATTTTATATGACAAGATATATGTAGATCAATGAGCAAAACATGTTGGTTAACATGCCATATTTTAAGCATATTTAGTTAATGAAATTGCAGTTTAGATTATTAAATAAGTCTCACTTCTTCCGACTTCCGAGAAAATATCCATCGGTACATTAGTATTACTTTCCTTGTCATCAACCTCTGTCTCTGGAGTTTGCAGAAGGGATTGTGTTCCCTCACTTCTTGTCCCCATTCTGTAACTGTCGACACTGGAATTTTCGAACTTGAACTGCTAAAAGATGAAAGAAACTCGAAAGAGATGAGGATGCTTATTATGTTTTTCGGGTCGGAAACACCAACTAATGTCCGTTAAAAAATACACAAAACCGATCACTCGTTTACCTACAAAAACATCAATTCATTAATTATTGATTCAAGAAAGGGTGGATGTTGTGTTAAATTACGCGCCAGAATTAAGCTTTATGCTACACAAAAGAGATATGTAAGAAAGCAAGCCCTGTATCGAGGAAGTCAAGTAGACAAGCACGCTTTAAGCGCAAAGCGCAGCACCTGTAAAGTGCTGGATTCAATTTCAATACCAGCTCCATTCAACACATGCTCAAGAGTCTGGAATGCAGACTCTGGATATAGTTTAGGATATTTATGTGTTGTCTACATGAACTTGACATGAAACTCAAATATATGTATGCTTAAAATTTTATAAGTAATGCAACAAACTATTTTGAACAATGCTCCATGTTTGAACCATAATAGGTAATTTGAGTAATATTGACAATGAGTAAAGCAAGCTCATCCGTGACAAACGTGTCTGTCGGAAAGTCACCGATTTCTTTTGATAATTCAATATTCATAGGATTGGGCGTTTTTATGGTGATCAATGGCTGGGATGACGCTACTGAAACTTCCATGCTTGAACCATCGAACAAGCTTTGTGTAGTGCACAGTAGTTGTCTAGCGTGTAGCTTTATCTGCATATATCGTCATCGAAAACTCGCAAGATGAGTTAATTACCATTAGTCCAAACAATCTAACTCGATGTTTATTAATTTTATCCTTTTTCAATATTATAAACTAATCACAATAACTATTGTATTGATTGGATTCATTCCGACTGCTTGCTTTCCGTATTTATCGCTCTTAACGGCAGAACACGTTCCGGCAATAGCCACTTTAAGTCGTGTCGTGTATATTAATATTCTGAATTTTGAATAAAAACTATCACTACAAAAAAATTATTATTGGTATTATGTAAAAAAGTATAGCATTTGTAGCAAGTTTTAGTATTTTTTTATTCATACAACAATTTCACTCTTATATAAATAGTTTGAATATTATTAGAGTCACTAAGCAAGATAGCTAGGAATGCCATACCAGCGCATGTCAATTGTCGGCTCCTGGCTTTCTGCGTTTTAATTCAGTGACAGATAATTATAAGAAGTGAAGGGGTTTTACAACAAAGGTCACGTTATGCAAATAGTAAGAAGGACTAAAAGAAAACAATTTTACCAAACATAAAAAGTGGTCACAAAATGTTCCAATAGAAAAGCGAAAATTGTTAAGATTAGTGAAACACCGTGTACATAAAACACAACACTAATGTTGTCATCAAGTGAAAGTGGATGGAGTGACGTGGCCCTACCATTCGTTTTTATTGTAAGATTCAAATGTTTCACGTACTTCTCAATCACCCGCCACTGTCTCCCTATCCCAGATTCAACCACCGTTGACATTCGTTTCACAAAATGTGACGCGGATGGGATATTTAAACTGATGAAATCCCACCCTTTTGGCATACGAAATAAGGCTTCCTTGCTGTCACTAATGAATGGTTTATCAGCATATCTAGCAACTTGAAATAGATAGTCGTACAAGAGTAAACGTACCATCTCAATTTCATGAGACCAAACCATAACCGCTGTATTATCGCATTTTTCAATTTTCTCCATGAATCCTAATGCTCCTTTTTGTGTCATTTTATACACCTCGCTAGCGCTAAGATTCATTGTTTGTGATTCAACCCTTTTCAACATTTTTACAATATCCATTTCTGGATCTGTATTTGCAATGAACCAGCTCAAAACATTCATGAGAATATAATCATTTGTATTGTAACCAAGTTTCGCCAGCTCATTATTTGTTTCAGTCACTTTTCCAGCAACATGTTCATCGAATGCATGGGTGTAAATACTAAAATTTTTGTCAGCTAACTGAGAAAATCTGGTCAGCGTGATTGGGGAAACTGGAGCCGTTAAATCAGTGATGTTTTGACCCTTATATGCATTGCTTATTACAATTCCTACAAGAACCCAGGCTCCTGAAACAAAGTTGACTGTATTGAGACGACCTTCATTAATAATACTTCCCTGCTCCAAGATAATATCCCAAGGCATGAATAAGCAGTCTAGGACGAAACATTTTTGGCGAACCCCTGCATCTATGTTTTTTAACATAAATAGGGTAAAAAATATTGTAGCATACCAAATCAACCCCAACCAAATCCAAATCCATTCATCAAATGCAGAGGTATACCCAATCAACGAGACAGAGCCCATTTCTGCTCCACCACAAGTGATGAATTCCAAAGCCTCCTCTTCAAATACCATGAATGTGGCTGGTGTGCATTCAAAACTAAGTATTCCTTCAACAAACCCCTCATCCTTATCTTCGAATTTAGTGCAGTTTGAAAACACCATATTGAATAGTATTATATCAGGTGGCATCCATGGCTCAAAGGATTGAAAACCAATTGTTTTGTCGGCTATTCTATCCCAATATCCTTTGAAAGTAGTTTCTGAGTAAAGTGCGTGCTCCAATTCCCACGCACAAGATGAGGATTGAATTGCCTTCAGTAAAGCAGTGTCCACAAGGGCTCGAATATTAGATATATTTATTGTTTCATTATGAGTTGCTGCCAATGGAATCCAGTGTCCGTCATATGGCTTTTGAGAATCTATACTGAAAAAATAAATGTTTACAAAAAGTAGGATGATTTTTTTAAATTTACACCAAAATTAATACATACGTTGGTTGAACTGCATGTAGAATTCAAGCAGCTCCTTTGTTTGCTGAGAATATTTAATGCATAATGTATTATAGGCGTTTGCGACGTGCAGCCGCTTTTTAATGAATGCTCCTTTTCGGTTAGATTGACGTGACCACTCTTGCATGACTTTGTTCAGGTCATCAGTAAGCAGGAATCGATAAACACCTTCCTTGAAAGCGGTGTTATATAAATAACCTATTTCGGGATCTGCTAGATGGGGCAGAATCACTTCAGAATCATGTAAAACTAAGTCTTCTTCAAGACGGAGGGGAAGAAGAGAAATGTATGAGAGTATGTAGAACTGTGCAACACATGACTTTCTGTGAAATTTTGGTTTAACTTTAACCTCAACGTTCCAATGTGAAACATTATAATCATACTTTTTCATGAAAACCCCAAACTTAATAAACCTTTCGTCAACTTCTTGCGGTGTTGTTAAGTGTTTGCTTAATATTATTGGTAAATTGTAAGGCACTGCATCATCTGGTAGAAGTTTGAAAACTGAACCGGATTGCTGATTGACATTCCATTGAAACTCGAAAATTACAACATGAATAAGACAGTTTGAAAAGGATTGGAACAGTGAGTTTAGGTCGAGATTAGGGCGAGAAATAATTTGTGAAATTTCTTTCATGTTGCAATCTGAAAGTGTCGAAATGATAAGCAAGAGTAAAATTTCTGGTATCATTTTTGTAAGTTTACTAAATAGTCCATGTTCTGCGTTGTTTAAATAATAACCGTACACAATTTATTAAGTGTTGCACTCAGCTCTCCTTCCGTTCTTCTCTTCGTTAGGATTTGTAAACTTTTAAAAACTTACGGAAGAAATTTCAAGGTTTTAGATGCTCTACTCGTAATGCGGTTTTCATATCCGGATTGTAGCTCAACATCGATTTCCGTGTATTTTGAAATTCCGGATTTAGCTTATCATCGATTTCCGTGTGTTCGAGTTTCCGGTTTTTATTTTAACATCGATTTTCGTGTATCTGAATTTCGGGGTTGCAATGTTCAGCCTTAGTTCCATTTGAGCTGTCAACGAGGAAAGTTATACATAAAATCTCTCTCATCAATATTTATCAGCACAATATTTTAAAGCCAAAATGAAGTTGGTAATCCAGTGCCTACACAAGTGGGAGTATATCGTGCCATATAGAAGACTTTTTATCGTGTATAAAACCTACTTATTAACCGGCACCCTTTGCAAAAGGGGATAGGTTCTTATTTTCACAGATGGTGTCTGTCCGTCTGTCCTTGAGCACGATAGTTGCGACACGGTTGAGAAATTTCGAAAATTCTTTTTGGTAAACGATACCTTAGGTCAAGACGTTCCCTGGGAAGCGAGATGGGTGTTATCGATAACCGTGTCAAACGTCAAGGTCAATTATTTTTTAAATAGCAACGTATAGAGTGTAATACATCAAAATGACACCATTTTCTGAGAGGATTTTAGTCATGCTGTTTTCAAAGTTTTGCAATGGCCTCAGAATGACCTACGACCGTCTCAATGTCGAAATGTCTTAATCAAAATTTTCAAAATTAAGCTTAATTTGCACAAGGTGCCGGTTCTTTATGCCTGTTGTCGGGTTTATTTAAATTTGCAATGCAATCAAATAGAAATATTGAAGTTTTACAAACGTAATTTGGTCAAAGTATAATCTGAAGTGGATAACTGTCTCAATTACGTTATTGGACATGAATTAAACTGGTAACCAAATCATTTGAAGTTACAGAAATTTGTCAAAGTTTTTAAATAAATTCTGTTATGAGTAATTAAACCAAATAATTTCTTATCAGTGGAGAATTATAGTACAATTATAGTTAAAAATTAATACAATATTTTGTCAAGTGCAAAAGTTTTATATGCAAGCTTACCATCTTCAAGAGAGAGAACAGAAGTAGATGTTTGAATCTAAACAATAGTTTTATAAGTGTTGCCACAAGGAAAGTGTGGACTGGGAAATTGTCGAGTCGTGTGACTATGTGATTTTAATTTATGAGATATTATGGTGCGCTGGTGGCGAAGCTTTGGAATTAGGTATGAAGGATCGGGGAGTGATACATGATATGAATGAGAAACGGTAAAAATTGTTTTCTAATTTAAGAGTCAGTGAATTTTATTCTAAAGGAATAGGAATGCTCGAAAGGTTCAAGTGGAAACGGAAAAGAGTGATTGATTCAGCTCTGGCAGAGGTTAGGAATCGAATGAATATAATATGGGTTTCTGTAGCAAAGGAAAAACTGAGTTCACAGGAGTTTATATGTTAAGTTGATTAAACAAATGCTTCTCCTGCCTGAAGGGCGAGGAGAGTTATCGGAGATCATCGCACCTTGTGCACGTACATTCTTTATACAAGAAGGCTTAATTTACATGCATAAAGGTTACCTTGCCAGAAGGCAAGCAGCGGAGAACAGGAGCAATGGACCTTTATCCATGCTTATTATCATAGGTATACAAATACGTCTTAATTACTAATATACATAAAGATCTACACATGTCATCCTAGCATTAAAAATGAAGGAAGAGAATCTAGTACAAATCATCACATCAACGCACTAAATATACATACAATATTTTTAACCGTATTTTACACTAAAGTTCATGGGAGTTTTCAAACAATAAGCTTACAGAATGAACACGGAGAAATACAAGTATAGAGTGAATATCTGCCTGAGTTTTGTCAAATGGAGAAATATGCATAACTAAAATTAAAAAAATAGACAGTAGTCATTGAAGTGAAAGCCTTCCTGAGCTATTTTATGTATAATTATACTTACTTTATAAATCGCTAAAGAATTAAAATGTACATTAATACTAATTAGGTTTTCAGCAATACACATTTCTGGTAACAAGCCTGAGTATGGTTAACACACAATCTCAAATTCAATATAAAAATGCAAGCAATTGCCAGTTCTGGATTATTATATTAACTCATCAAAATGACGTCAGCCAACCATGATTTATCTATAATGAATGCACGAATGCATGATATTATATTAGTACAGCTTCGCAAAGCTTTCAAATGGTAATACGAATCTGGATAGAAATTGATACATGTTCGTAGCATGTAAAAAATGTAGTTGGTTGTAGAAGCTTGATGTGTATCAATATCAATCAACTGTTTACCAGTCATGCCACTTCTATTAACTTCCCCGAGGATTCTTTACATTAATTCACACTCAGATGAAACAACTGAACCTGAAGGCAGCTGGTAAGAGCAAAATTGCAATTTCTATCACTTTTACAAATACCATATAAATTCTAAATCTTTCAATAGGTCCTTCAATATTTCATCTTCAGAAAGTACAAATTTGTTACCAAAGGAACAAACTGACGAAAATGACACTGAATTTTACTATGTCACGAGATGGATTCCAGAAAGCAGCAAGTATGAGTTTAAAATTCTTAAATAAATTTATGTTTTTGTGAGTTCGTAGCATTTTATAAAGTACTATTCTTTTGCTTGCTGTTAAGGGTTTTCCCAACTGGTTCATTTCGCCTTCCACTGCCGGTAACTGTTGGAATGACGATTTCTGCAATGATTCTATTCTATATTATTTGCTCCTTCGTCTTTTCAAAACTAGCGAAAGCCAATGAGAAGCAAATAAGGAATTTCCGGGGAAACTTGAGACGTGCTCCCAAGTCAAGTAAAGTTTAGAATAAAACAGTTATTATGCTTTCGCTTTACTATGATGAATTACTACTTGTGTAAAAAATATAACATTTACCCAACAGAGCCGATAGTTATCAGCACAATTAGTATCAACTGCAGCGTTGCACATAATCGAGACAGTAGTCAATCGCCATCGAGCATGCCTTCAAATCATTTTGTTTGTGCAGTAAACGAATTTCCAACTCCAAAGCAAAATGCGGAATCACTGCCACCATCCTATGAAGATTGTGTACTTCAAGATTCAACTTATCATCATTGTAGCCATAAAATTTCGATACAAAATCATGCATGAGTGGGGATGATAATTTTATTTTCTTGTTAAATCAAAATCCAATAAATAAAAATTGTTCTCTTCCTCGTTGACTTGATAATTTTGAAGTCTTGCTAACAAATCATGCTTAGTCGATTTATTCTGAATCTGTTTTGGCTTTGCAGATTAAGCTTTCATGAAATATTAATGATTCTGGCTACGCATGTCAAAATAGCTTTATGATTCCAGATGGCTTTTCAAATGATAATTACCATAAGCTCACATTTGCAAGTCAATGCAATATCAGAAGTTTGCCAAATGATTAAACCATTTTAGATACGAAATAATGAGATTTTAGTCAGTGAGACGAGACTGAATTCATTTTCTTTGCGTTCATTTCGAATGTATTGGACTTATTCGTTTTAGCTTTAAATTTTTCTTTCCAACATGGGGAGTCAGATTAAGTGTGCTTTTTTTCTGTGCAAGTAAACAGATGCGGAGTAAAACCTAAATTCATGATAATGTAATTGTACAAGGGGCTTCTGCTTCTCGGAATTCTCAGTCTGCTCTATTTAATATTTTAAAAGTTTTATAACAACATGCTCCCGTGATTTATGCTTTCCATCCAATATTAACCTAAAAAGGGTAAAATAACTCGAGTTTTAGATTATTCAATTAATCAATAATCAGACTACTTTCTTATATGTAGAATTTTTGGCATGAGAGAACATGGTTCGATTTAAATTTTTAATAGTCAAGCTTTTCACGTTCTATGATGTTCTAGTATATGGTCCTTTGTTAGGGAAAGACCAAGACTAGTTTTTTCTTAATAAAATTTTTAAAAAATCAATGATTCGACTAACAGAAAATAAGGATTATGAATCTATACAAAACAGGGTGTAACTACCTAGCGTAAAGATGTTAAATAAAAATAAAAATTCATTCTACATGTTAATAATTTTTAGGCCTACTCCTATACATGTTTTATTGTTGTACATTAACGGAGTCTTTGAGTTGTCTTCAGTGTGAAATCCCTAAATTGAACTGGCAGCTGGTTATTACATTACATTACAGTTAATAAGTAATATATTGTTGATTATCAATTGCATAAAATAGTAAATTCGGGTGATTGTTAAAAATATTAGCTATAGGATGAATTTTAAAAGGCGTTTTAGCATTCACGCGTAATCTTTTTTGGCTGATGAGTTATTGATTCAGAAAGTCAAATATATATTAAGTATGAGTGATATGGTGGATGAATGTATAAACGAATCGCAAAAGCATTCTGCTTTTTGCCTACCTTTTCTCGTTGGACGGAGCATATTACCTGTTCATATGCCTATTTAGATTTCGATTACATATTTGTACACAAAAATTTAATGACATATGGTGGACATTACATTAAAGAAACATCCAACTCGAAACCTAGTCTATTTATAATCTATCTACAAAATTAAGTGTACTATTCAGACCTGAAGACAATACATTTGATTTAAAAAATCGTACGACTTGTTCTAAATTTTAAAATGGGTTTCTTATAATTTTATGTATTAGTTGTTATACCGATATTGAATTTTTCATCCTGGGTATTTTAGTTAACTTGTGATATAAGTAGTAAGGTAGACGGGTTTTTCC
Source organism: Orchesella flavescens (assembly GCA_964034955.1). Taxonomy (NCBI): domain Eukaryota; kingdom Metazoa; phylum Arthropoda; class Collembola; order Entomobryomorpha; family Orchesellidae; genus Orchesella; species Orchesella flavescens. Next base: position 30,696,190 of record OZ035957.1, read on the forward strand.
TCTATTGTGTCGCTATTTTTTAACATATTTTTTCTTAAAATTTTAATGACGTTATGCTTCCTTACCAAAAAATACTCACAAACATTTCTACTTTTGAGCAGAACAGAAACTACTCTCCATCATTTAGCATCAAGCTGGTCCTGGTATTCCGAAGTGTCTGTGAAAATTGAAGCAAAAATGGCGACTAGGCTAGCTTGGAAGGCATTTGAGCTGCATGGCGTTGTTTATAGCTACATGTACCGATCTCCTATTTTCCTCCGACCTGATAACAGAAGGTTGCAGATGGAAAATATTGGTTGGAAACACACACCCTGGATGCTTGCCAATACAACTATATTGGTGACAGTATCCATCCTAGTTTATATTTTCTGCAGGGAACTTTACTACTCAACCAATACTGTACCAATGGTTACATTTTCATTGTATATCGCAGGATATACGTTTTGCAGTTTGGCTTTGGGAATCAATTTCGCTTTCATATTCTTTGGTGAAACAGTGCTGGCATTTAATCAAATCTATCAGTGGGACGAAAGGCTTCAGAGAAGTACAAATTTATTCAGATAAACAAATTACGAATTATATGTTTGTATATGAATTTTACTAAACATTACTTTGGATTTACGTGCTTTAATTTTAGGGTTTCAAAGAGAATCATGGGAATTAAAAAAGGAACGTGATGGCTCCTTTGACAGGCTTGGTGGCTTTCAATTAGCCAGTCTGCTGTTTCATATTCCAACACCGTTCATTGTACCGTTTTTATTGGTTATACTTAATCTGGACGGATATCATTATTTGTTGGAAGTTTACATCTATCCCGATCCAACACAAAGGGAGATCATGAAACATATTATAATTCCATTTGTAGCTCGACTCATACTTAGCAGCATCGTAATTTTCGAAGTAATGAGAAGTGTTACATTTGGTTTTATGGGCGTTCCGGTGTTCCTACAGACAATTACAAATGGTCTAAAAATACTTGGCAAAACTACTACTTTAACTTCCACAATGTTCTTCTTTTATAGTCAACTGCAAATTATATGCAAAATGGTGCATAAGCCTGCTGGCTTTTTAAGTGGACTTTTTGTTGTCTCAGGGCAAGTTGGAGTGGTAGTCAGTCTCTGGATCTCAATTTATGGATATCATGTTTCCTTTTCAATCGCTTTGTTCTTTTTACTATTGGCAATTGCTTGCATTGTATTTGGCTTAGTAATAGCCGAAGAGGCAATCACCGTATTTGAGACCTCGAATAATATGGTAATGATGTGGAAAGCTGGATGTGTATCGAGAAAGAAAACCAATATAACTTTCACGCTTGCATTAAATCGAAGAATCCGACAGGTGGCTAAATCTCATCCACCCGTTGCAATAACCTTTGGACCAATCAAAATTATTAAGAAAGGTTTCAATATTGAAAATTTGGGCTTTCTTATGGATAATTTTACAAACGCTGTATTAATATTTAAAGCTTAACTATAAATTATTAAAAATTGTTAATGCAAACTATAACCATTGGGGCGTGTTTTGTGTAAGCATTTAAAATAGTCAGGGATGTTTGTACATACATATTCTATTCATTTTATTTTAAAATATGTAATAAGAACCTAATTTAATATTATGGCATAATAGATAGTTGCATGTCAAATTATTTTTGGCATCTATTTAAACGTGTACTTAAAAACTACCTCCGTGCCATGTCAAAACCACGTACTTGACTTTTTGTCCGTTGGGATTCTGTATTTACCTGTAATGCTAAATCCCAACGGACAAAAAGTCAAGTACGTGGTTTTGACACGAAGCCGTCGATATTTGCAATCGTGGAATTTTTTATTTCAGAATTACATACGTTACATTATCATTTAAAAATGATTGATGAGTTGGCAGCACAACCTTAAAATGAAGCTATAAAGCAAAAAGTGAGTTTGACATCGTTCAAGCCAATTCACTAGAAAAATACATAATTTCTCAAATGAAAGAAAATGTCGAGTATTTTGTCAGCTCGGTTTACACCTGGCAACTGAAAGCAGCGCTGTCCATTTCCTAAATTTCATTTGAATATTGTTCTGTTAATAGGCTATTCTGGACACAGTATTGTTATCATTCAGCACTTTGATCAAATGTCATCACCAATAATTCTCAGTGTCTTCAGGCTCAATCAAAGAATATATTTTCGTATCTTTCCAAACAATCTGTTTTGGGATCATAGTAACAAAATGTGGCGGTTTGAAGAACGAAAATGGAAAGTATTTTTACATTTCTTGATTTCATTTGGATTTGTCATTCCAACCCCTTCCTTTATCATTGGTTTAAGGTTTATTACCCACCATTTTATTCCAGATACTCAAACAAAAATAGAGCAAATCGGAATTTTAACCGTGATGGCATATGTATTGTACGTTGCTTGCAGTGAACTGATTTTACCTCAGTATGACCAAGTTATTTGCAACCTGATTAAATTACATTATAAATATGAGCAAATAAACTTTCAAAAGGATAAAATCTCGTTAAAAACCTCCATTCACTTTTGAAATGAGTCAGTTACTACGTGGTAAAGGAGATAAAGTTTCTGCATTTTTGTTCTTTTTCGTTGTAGGTGCAACATTATCAGGTATTTTGGTCTCGATTGTGTTCATTTACATGAAAATTGACCCTGCATATTTTTTAATGTTTGGTATGTCAAAGTCAACACTAGTTTTACTCCACCCAGAAGACTAAAAGTTGATTAGGTGCGCGTATTTTAGAGAATAGGTACGGTGAGTGCGGATGGTAATATAAATACATCTTATTTTAAGCTAAAGCAGTTACAGTAGTTTTGTAGCAAATTTAATAAGCTACAAAAACTAAATTTGTTCGTCCCCTGCCAATTTAGGTTTATCTTCGGAAATTTGGACGAACCTTTTGTTTTTTTAGGCGTGGCAACTAGTTTAGGGTCTAAGCTATAAAAATGTTGTCTAGCAGAAGTCTAGATTACAATGTAAGAGGTAAAATTATTTATTGGTGACATTATTGACCGTTTGAAACGAAAAAAATAATTTTGGTAACTGACAACTGGAAATTAAATGTTTCGCCAGCAAACATCTATGAATTACATAGGAAATAAAGTAAAGAATCAACTTATAATCATATTGGCATAAATACATGCTTATTGACTAGTAAGGTTGACTGTTGCAAACGAAAGAAATATTAAAAAGGATTCTTACAGGGTCCTATAATATAAACATAGGTTATAGAAGGAAATTTATACGATTTTGTGCACGTGTGTCTACTCCGTATTTATTTCATAAGGTTATAGAAACTAGAGGATTTACATCATAATTACGTTAGGTATAAAATTACAAAGAAAAATTATCAACCATTAAATTCTTGGCAAGGATAAACTCATTTTCATACATATATAACGACAAATCCATCTACTTCGGCTTTAAGAATGGTTTCAGTAAGAGTTTTTACACGTAATTGAAAAGTTCAGACTAACTTTTGATCCGTCTCACCTTAAAATTCTTACAAAAAATTAAAAATCATATTTGGACTAGAGTCCAGAAAAGCTATGACAACACCATTGACGAAATATGCTTACGAACTAAATCAAAAGCTGGACATTTCTTGTTTCTTTAACCCAATTTCATGGGACCACTCTTCTGAAGAGTGGCATTTAGAAGCAAAACGGTGGAAACGCATTGCTCATAACCTCATATCATTTGGATTTGTCATTCCTTCTATTTCAATAATTATTGGCATCCGCTTCGCAGCAGAATTATTGAATCCAGGAACTCAAACAAAAGATGAGCAAATCGTGTTGTTTTTTTGCTCCGCCTTAATTTTTTACGCGGTTCCACTTGAATATTTGATCTTGCAGCATGGTGAATGCATTGCCATAAATACAAATCAGCTTATTAAATTTGAGAGAATTCATTTCCGGAATAACCAAATGTACAACAATAACCATGGTTTTCTGGAACTGAAGAATATTCTAGTCACAAAAACCCCTGATTTTCCTGGCTTATTTGTTTTATCTTTTGTTGTTTGCGGCACACCAACTGCTAATATTGTCCTTAGTTTTCTTGTTTATAGGTCTCAAGATCCTCTATATTTTGCCATGCTTGGCTTGTCTCAAGTAGATAAAAACGATGAAATAATGATGCAAATTTCAAATATGATACTCAGATTTTTTGTGCAGTCCAGTTTACTCACATACATAATCCAATCAATGCGAACTTTAGCAATATGTCTATTAGGTGGCTTAATCATTGCACGAAGTAATGTCTTGAGAACCTTTGAATTAGAATTTGGCTCTCGTTCATTATCCCTATTTCACCAGCTACACGTTATATTTTCAGTAGGAAAAGATTTTAATAAAGATTCGAATAGTTTAGCTTTATCACTATCGTTCATCAACTTTCTCATATTCATTACCGTCGCAGTAACTCACTGGGATGACTTACCGGTAATTATTGTGGTTTTTCTTGTCACAATAGCTTTTTTGACTATGGGATTTATAATGACTGGAATCAACTACGAAGTTTCCTACTATGAAGACAGTATTGATGGATTATCCAAATGGAAGACTCAACTAGGGCGTAGAGTCAAGTTCATTAACAACCCTGATTATGTAAAAAATATGAGGAGGGCATTGATGGCTCAACGAGTTGTCGCAGCCCCGTTAGGAAACATTGGAATTGTTGATAGAGACTTGAAAACTAATTACTTGCAAAATACACTAGAATTCCTTATAAATTCCATTATGGCAGTAGGTGATGGATCGATTGGTGTCTAATTAATGCAAATAAGTATTGATAATAGTTGTTGTCAAATAGTTGTAATTTAAGTAACTACATATTTGTCTATTAAACATGTTTTTGTTCCATGGAGTTACTTCAATAAATTCTATAAATTTTTATTTCTAATCGGGTTTAAACCCTATAAAGTATATTATTATACCGCACATAAGACTCTCTTGAAGCACTGAACCCAATCTTATGTGAATTAAGATATTTTTAAAAAAGTAAGTGAATAACAATGCAGGAATTCCAGTTCTACAAAGTTTAATCATTTCATAATTATACAAAAAATTTGACTAAATCTCTTCAGTCCATATTATTAGACTTTGCCTATTAAATTGTTTTGTTACGACGAAAAAAATTACGCTGCATGACTTCCAAGAAACCATTATTTAAATTGTAGACATTTCTATGATTACACAGGTTTTTCTCAAATTGTATGCTTAATGATAGGTTGTATAATCAATGATTACCCCTACTTTGGGGTAATCCATGAAGTATTTGCAAAATGGTCTAAATACAAGCTTGAAAAACAAAATTATACCTTGGTCAGCTAAACAAAATCATTTACAATTTTTATAATATTTTTAATTTTAAATTACTTTTGTAGCGAATTACCAATTTATAAGTGCATAACCATTAAATATCGGCTTACATTTAATCGCACACCTCTATAATAGGAAGTGACCCCATTACACAATGAAAAACTGATCCCATGAAACAATTGTACCTTACTCAGGATTTTCATCACACAAACAAATGAAAATGACACTTTTTAAAAGAAACACTGAATCAAATATATTTTATGCTAATGACTAGATTTGAACATAAAGATGTTCTTAATTTTGAGTAATATACATGAAGCAAGAAAGAGCCCTTGCAGCATGTAACTGGGTACTCATTATTGTCATAAACATCTGCCTGTACATTAATGCTACTCCCAATTTCATAAGTGAAGGAGCAGCACCGAATTTTTAATGTCATTAAATTATTTTAATTAACTTTTTAAAAAGTTAGTAGTACACACTATCTGACCGAGTCGATGAACAAAAAATATTTTACTTAATTAAAGCAACCGGAACCTCTAAGCTGAAGGACCTAGACACTGAGAAGTATGTGCAGGGTTATTATTAGACGTGGTAATATTTGATAATGTGAAGGTGTGCTCAGTCTTGCGTTCTGTTGGCTCAGAATGTATTCAGTCAAGTTTAGTTGTTACGCTAGGGCTCTATACGCACGATTGTTCTCTTGTCACAGCTTATTGATCTATAAAGTCGTTATTAGTCATAATCGATCCTGGGCTTATCAATGATTAAGCATGCAGTTAGGTTGTAGATAAGTAGTATCTAACATCTCGTCAAGGCATAACGTTACAAAGTAGTCTCGTATATAAGTCAGACGAGCAACTAGCCGAGATAAAAAAGTTTAACACTTGAGCCTAAATAAAATCGTTTTAAATCACGTCACGGATTTAAAACCATGTAACGTTATGCCTTAACGCGGTGTTAGATACTACTTATCTACAACCTATTCTATGCTTAATCACTGATAAGCCACGAGATCGATTATGTCTAATAACGACTTTATTAACATAAGATACTACAAGAGAACATCATGTGTACAGAGCTCAAGCTTACAATCCTGTATTCCTAATAGGGATTTCCTTTGTATGCCTAGGAAACTATCAGGCTACCTGACATTAAAGCTAGTAGAAGCGATCACGCTGGGGAAGGTGTTAATTTTAGTTAATAATAAACAGTTGTTTTAAAAGCCCATTGTTGTTGACCCTCACGATTCAAACCAAATCGTCGTCCTGCACCTGTTCCGGTTATTAAAAACAATATTTGTATAGGCATGTGTTTTGTATTGCAATAAATAGAAAACTTATTTTCTGTCATTCCAGAGGCTAAAACAATACCAATTCGTGAAAAGTGTATGCGATGAAGGCCCGCTAAGGCCAAGAAAGCTCTGAAACAGTAATTATAGCAATTTAATAAGCTGTTAAAAAGAATTTAGTCAGTTGATTTTTCATATAAAATGTTATTATGCCACGAAATTCAACAAAAAAAGTAAAGTGACGATGTGTAATTTTAAGGTGGAAATTTCTACTAAATTTGTTTATAAATTTTTTAAAAAAGTGTAAAAGTTTCATGGGATCACTTTCTTCTACAATCATGGGGTCACTTACTATTATACAGGCGTTGCGTTATATATAAGTCTTAAATATCCCTACTGATTGTAAGTATTTTCTTAACTCGAAATAAGCGTTTAGGTCTTAAACTATACCAAGTGTTTAAACTGCCGCAACCTCTGTTTTACGACCTTCTATAACAGCTCAATGAAGTACGTATTTTTTCATAAATCTGCTAAAATTCGTTGAGGTTCATGTTCTTTTAACTGCTAAATATTTCCCTCAAAAAAACTCTGAGGTTTTCAACCGCTGCCAGGCATGACGACTCCACTGATGCGATACGCCTTCAAACTAAACCAAACCCTATGCGTTTCCTTGTTTTCGAACATTATTCTGTGGGATATCGTTCTTGAGGGATGGCAATTTGAGAAACGATGTTCAAAACGCCTGGCACGATTCCTCATATCCTTTGGATTAGTTATTCCCAGTATTTTGTTTCTAATTGGGATACGCTTTTTGGCTGAACTGTTGTACCCTGGAACACAAAAAAAGAAGCGCAAATTCTATTATTGTTTACAGCTTCCGCTTGACTGTTCGCCATTCCCATTGAATTATTTATTTTTAAGCATGGGCACAGTATGACAAAAAACACAAACCATCATTTTCAATTTGAGCAAAAAAAGATTAGAGCAGGAGCATTCGGTGGCCGAGTATATATATTTCGAAAGTTGATTACGTTGACAAAACACCTATCAAAATATTGAAGATACTCTTTCAGATTATCCACCTCTTGAAACTTACTATAATGAACCGGATCATTTATGTAATTCAGGAACTTTGGTTTTGACAGTTTTTTTTTGTTCCAGTCAAACGAAGCAAATCAGTAATGGTTCCAAAAAATATGTCCGGCTTGTCATTATATGGCAAAAGTCCTTCAGTTTGGCACAAAAACTCCAATATTATCACAACCAACAACACCAGCATTTCTAATCCGGATTTTGCCATCAACTTTATTGTCAAGTTTTTCTGCAAAGGGGAACTACTTTTGCTACAATTTACACAAGTTTAAAACTCAAACAAATCCTAGTTTACTAAATATAGAACCTACCAGTGAGCTAAACTATGGTTTAGCTCACTGGTGAGTAAATTTCATACGATTTGGACTCTTTATACAAATGCTCTGTCGATTTTTTTCTAGAATTGTAGTGCATCGGTTGACTATAGTTGTATGGTGCTTAGGTTCGTAGCTTATATAGCAGATTTGAGAAAAATCGATGGTCAGTTTCCGTTGTAGGTTGGATGAAATAAAAAACTACGAAGGGAGCAGTCTGATTAGACCCAACTTGATTATTTTTTGTTGACTAAGAGACAAACCGATTGTAATCCAATATGCAGGAAAGTGGATGATGGCGAGTTTAACTGCCTATTCGTAAAAAATGGGTAATGTGAGTACTTAAAAATGTCCAAATTAATTAATTTCAGATGCAACGTGCTTAAAATTTACTACTGATCGAAAATAAACGTTTTACAGACTGAACAATAAAAATACTTACTACAAATCCCAATCCATCAAATAGGGAAGCTGATAGAACTGATAGTTGATTACAAACGTTTGCTACGCACTACATTAAAACCAACTACACCTAAAAATTGAATGTGCGGTGCCCATCCACAACAATCAGGTGGTTGGTTTCCAAAACATTGCTGAAACCAAATAATAATACAATTTGTGGAATACTTCTGCAACAGCTAGTAACCATTTATGCACCCAGTTACTAATTATTTTCCAATGACTGCAGCAAAATACAAAACAGCTACTAAGCACTAGTAAGGCATATAAATAAAAAACGGTAACATAGTTTCCATTCAATGAGATAGGCTTCACTTTTGTAATTGGAAGTCTAGCATTGGCAACCGTACCATTCCAAGTTCTGATTCTAAAAGCCCAACCTTCCCAAAAATCTGCAAGGCCAGACTCAAATATTGCTCGCTTTCGTTTGCAAAATATGTCTGGTGGCCATGGTACATTGTAAAATCCCCACACTTGATATGCCTGACCAAAAGGTTTGCTAATTGTTACCCGATCATACTGCTCGTTATTTTCAAATAGCTTCAATTTGAGTTCCAAAAACAATTCATACACTCGACTAAAAACATCCGTGTACGCGACATAACCACATTTAGAAATAACATTTAGATAAAATCCTGGAGAGAGCATTTGCCTAATTTGATTACTTGTGTCCGGAACGTAAATTAACTCTCTAGTGGCATTAGCAAGGGCGGTGTTTTCATGTAGGAGAATCTGTAGCGTCATCCTCGGTAACATGAAGCTGCGATAACTCCAATTATCATCGAGGCCATATATTTGCACATGACTGCGCCAATATTCGTCCCGAAATGTTGTGGAATACAGGGTAAAATTATTCCCAATAATTTGTTGTATAGAATCAAATGTCAACTTTGGAAGTGGAGCAGCAAGCTCCTTTATATTCTTCCCCTGATACGCAAACGTAAGAACTATCCCAGTCAATAACCATGCCCCACCAATAAGTTTATGCTGATCGATTACTTGTGATCCCTGACAAGATAAGACATTAAAAACAAATGTGAGGTGGTCATAAAGACCTGGCGTTCTGCAAACTTCATCCGTCCGTTGGACACGTGTTTCAGTAAAGAATGGTGACACACGATCAAATATATGTAACAAAATGCCACTTGTAATAGCAAAAAGAAATAACCACATCCAAATATAACTGTCAAACGCAGACACATAAGCTGACAATGAAAGCCAGCCTTCATTTTTTACAGGAGCACAAGATACAAAGTATAATTCGACATTTCGGGAGCTCGAAAAGATTTCTGTATTGATAAATGGCACATCGAAGATTTGAATAGTTGGGCAGTGCATTGAAATTTCTGTTTGGATGTTGGATTCAATTAATGAAGAATTGGGTGACAATATAGAAAACAAAATATAATTGCTTTCAAATCCATCTTTAAGATATTGGCTTTTGTAAAAAAGTTGGAATGAATGGATTAAACTTTGGGCTTTCCCAATCCAGTCGTTGTACCAAACAATTCCTTTAAAAACATAGTTAAACTGCTGAAACTGTGCTAAATTGTAAATTAATTTTGAGTCGTATTTGTATGCTAACGGGGCTTCAAGACGCTCCAAAAAATCTAGATGGTTGTACGGCTTACCGTGGTGAATAGTTTGAAATTCGCTGCAGGTTTTCCAAGACGACGACATCTCCAAAACATATGTGTCAGAAACAATGTACAGATTTCTGTCATTTGATAACTGAATAGTAAAAATCAATTTGGTTGGCAAATGTACGGTTTGATACACTTGCCCAGAATAATCAACGTGGTTTAATATTTTCCAAAAGTAGTTAATAAAAAACGAAATTTCACGATGGTACGGTGAATGAAAAATGAAATTTTTGGTGAACCCTTTGACGTGAATAAAATACTGTGCAGAATTTTCAAAATTGAAAAAATCGGTCCTCCGTGTCAAATGAATTGGCTTTTGTGTCATCATTGGTGTCATAAACGAGAATGGAACACTAACAGAACGACTGCTAAGTGTATTTTTCAAACTCCGCCATGCAGTGCATCCTTTAGGGTTTATGTATACCATCGCCGCGCAATATCGATTTGGAGGAGGACCTGCTTCAAATTTGAATTCGCTGTTGTATTTTATGTGGTCGTAGAAGAATTTTTTGTTGAGAGGGTCGCATGAAAAGTCTTCCGTTGAAGTTTTGTATAAACTGTGCTTTTTCTCATGAACGTAAAGGATCTTTGTCAATATTATTGGAAATGTAAGTGGTTCCAGAAAATGGTCGTCTACTACAATTCCCTGTTGAAGCCAAGGGGAAATGATTTTAAATGTTAGCGATTCTAGTAAATTAACATAAAGCTTGCTATAATTCCCTGTTTAAACCAAACGGAAAACAACAATAAATTCATTACAAATATCTATATAAAGAAATGCTTACCTTGCCCCTTATCCCATTACTGACGACATACACGGTACAGTCCTTGAATATTTCGAGCTCCGCGTGTAAATCGATGGAGCCGGATTCCAATTCGATAGCTTGTAATTTTATACTGCTATAAAGCAAAAGAACAAGTAATGATAAGCCTGGCATTTTTTGAAATATCAATCAAAACAAATCTGAAAAGGAAAAAATGCTAAATTTTGTTGTGTAGTAAACACTTGTCAGTGTCTAACTTGAGACAGTAAAGAGTTGTAAAGCTCAAAAATTTAAAATGGATATGCTGACGTGGAGCTCTAATATTTAATTCCTGGGCAAGACGATTGTATGGTATTTAGAATAACTAAACTTACTTGAAAGTAGTTTGAGCGACATAAATTGTTCATGTGGGCAGCTAGATGAGGAGTGTCTCCAGTGAATAGAAAAGTGCAAAAACCATACATTAAATGATATGAATTATTAATGCAAATGTTTTCAGCTAAATGGCTCAGACTGGTTTATCATTCGACCAGCTAACATCTTACCTTTCCTACGAATAAAACTTACGAAGCTATAAACCTGCACGGATATTGCCTACATATTACAAATTGCCCCAAAAGTGAAATTTTCTCCGTTGCAAGCTCCAAGTTTTGTATACACGTAGGTTTATATGTAAAAGTGACCATTATCAAGTTTAGTCCAGTCAAATAAAAAAAACTAATAATGCTATATGTACGAGGTTTCCATGTCAGGAGGAATAGTTTTCATTTGCATAGGGATAAAAAAGTGGGGTCAAATTTCAGAAACTCATCAAACAATTGCCAATGTAATGTGGTGGGAAGAGTACTGAAGGGAATTGTACTAAAAACGAAATGTAGCTGAATATTTGATTGTCACATTGCTCAAAAGTATGTTTTTGCTTATTTACAAAATTTGGTAAGTACCTCAGGATGAAATAAGCTTTTCCAATCCAATCACAAACGCAAGCCAGCTTCGACAATTGGGTGACCAGCTCAAAATGGACAGTTTGAATATCGGAGTACATTTGTGAAAAAACAGCCAAACCTTTGACGATCAAGACGATATGTTTGCCTCTATCCCATGCACGTAGGCAGACGGGTAACACAAACTTCCATCATCACTATGATCGATCGAGAATCAAACAGCTCTTTTTTTGCCAGCAAAATTTTGGTCTAGAAAATGTATTTAAAATGCTTTTAGCAAGGTAGCTGAATGATTCCCAGTCACATTGACGATATGTAAAAATGCCGATTTTTCTTGTCTCGGCATATTTATATGCAAATATATCGATTTACCATAATGCCGATTCAAAATTGAAGATGTTTACCAAAATGCCGAGATGAAAAAAAGCCGAGATGCAAAATGCCGAGATGCAAATTACATGAAAATTCATTTTGGATGTTCTTTTGCAAGGGCAGGCTACAAGTGTTACGCATGGATGCTAATGTGTTCGCAGTTCTACTCTGTTCCTTTCTAATAGCAAATAAAATCTTCCACTAAGGTAGACGGAAGGCTTGAATAGAAAAGACTTTTCCATCTGTCCAAATTATGTAAGCGTTGCACTCTTTTTGACTATCAAAAGCGTACTGACGCTTTTAATTATTTTTTAGCAACATTACGAATGTCTCCGTGCGCAATTTAATGTGATTTTTTCCCCAAATGAACCGGGATACTCAACAAATGCAGAAGCCATGTTGTTTGCCAGGAAGTTGAAACTGAACTACAGAAAGCTTCAATTTAGGATACCTGAAATCTGAGAGATTTTGGTAAAGGAAGATGCAAAATGAATTTTCATGTAATTTACACCTCGGCATTTTGCAACTCGGCTTTTTTTCATCTCGGCATTTTGGTAAAGATCTTCAATTTCGAATCGGCATTATGGGAAATCGATATATTTGCATACAAATATGCCGAGAGAACAACCATCGGCATTTTTACATATCGTCAATGTGACTGGACACCAGCTGAACAACCTTGATTGATTTTTTGATGTTTAGGGCTGATGAAAACCTGTTAATTATTCGTTCGCTATTTTCCATTGGCACACGACAAAATATTTGATATGCGTCAGCATTTTTTCCTTGAAACAAATTTTCCTACGTGATTAGTTAAGTAGTTAATGAAAATTTGGGATACAGTAATGAATCTTTAGGGTTTAAGTCATGTAACTATCATGTAAACTACGTGATCCAACATCCAACCTCCCAAACATCGATTCGTTTCCATTGCAAACTTAAAGTTCCATTAATAACGAGGTCTTTATTAACATTCTTTGATGCTTTTCTTTGACAAGTCGGTGCGAAATTTCACTCACCTTATACATTTTACCATGCTTCCGAATTACGACCCATATGCTTTGCCTATTGAAGTATTTACACATACTGATCAAAACTCTACTCACTCGAAAAATTCAAACCACAGGTATGAATCATCCATTGACATACTTTGGCGTATTCTTTTGGGATCTTGACACCCGTTCCAAAGAGACAGACGACACTCCGAGTCTTACTATTATGAACATAAAATTATAGAATAAACGGACACGAGGAAGTTGGGCGTAAATAATTCATCTTCAGTTTATAACACAGCCCGATATGCTTATCTAAATAATCTAGTTTCGCCTCGTTTTCCCGATTTTTCTGCGCATTTACCTTATTACGTTCTTTTTATAGTTATGCCAGAACAAAAAAAGTTCTTCACACCACAACTTCTTTATATTTTTCATTGCTGACAGCTGCTCGTTGAGTTTAAAAACACAAAATTGAGCATTTTTTGGGTGAATCGAGAACTGTTGCAAACCATGTATCTTTCTCAAAAATTTCTACCTTTGCTCCAATTCCATTTGAAGCTTCAGGATTTGATAGGCAACTCTACGTTCCATCTAACCCCCACTGGTTTAACTGGTCCTAGATTTGTTTGTTGCAGTGAACGAAGCAAAATGTGGCAATGGGTGAAACTCGCTATTTCCCTTGCACTACCCACAACATTGTGGATTCAATTTTTTCGGAGCCCTGCAAGTGAAAACTTTATCACCCGGATGGAAAGCGGATTGGTGGCGTCAGGAATTTCCATTCTATTCATAAACAGTTTCGTTTGTCTTCATCGGAATAAGTTTATGGAGGGGTTGCTGAATTCCATTCTCCAGTTTGAGAGAAGGCGACCGAGACAATTGAACCTCCGGAATATATCTACATCTGAAGAATGGAATATAAAATCATTCCAGAACTTGACGATCTCAAGTGCTCCTTTCATTGTTTGCTCGTACGCGGTTCGACGTTGGATGAATCCCTGTACATCTGCCACTATCGGGTGGTCCATTTTCCCTGAGTGCTTTCATCCAAGTTCTGACGAAAACTGGAGCACCAATTCTTTATTTCTTCTTGGTGTAATTAGCTCGATTGTATGCTGGATCTTTTTGGATTTGTTGGGAAAATACACGGTTTATTGTCACATCTCTGTACTTCAATGTGCTTGTCTGGTAGGATACCTGAAGGACCTTCAACTAGCTCTACAAATTGAAGGAAATGTGACCCCGCAACTTTTAAATCGGCACAAGAAGCAGCTTCAACTTTTGGTACGGTTTTATAACTTGATTCAACAGGACGTGCTAATCCATTGCACATTGGGAATCATGCTGATGTGTATCATAATTGGGTTATATATGGTCATCAGTTTGAGCTCAACAGTTTCAATGTTAAACTTGGCTTTCTTTTATTGTGTCGGAGGAGGAGATCTGATGGATATGCTTATAAGGTTTCAAATTTATGCGGATCTGTATGGTCAATCTTGCTCTTGCTTGCAGCTCATAAGGAATGACGTGCTGCCCTCCATGTCCCGCAAACCTCTTAAACGCCAATATAACATATTGAAGAGGGAAGTCAAATCCATGTACCCATTAAAGGTCGCTGTCGGCAGTGTCAATTATGTTGATAATTTGACACCCATAACGCTATTGGAGTTCTGTGTTGATAGCGCAATTAATTTGGTCATGTTGTAAGGAGCAACGTTCGTTCTTTTTAAGTTGGAAAAACAAAAGTTGGGCAATGCTTTTTGAATAGGTATGACGATTGGTTTAGCTACATACTAAACAATAGCAGAGAACGTAGGGATATAGAGAGCTTAAAAATATTATATCTGTATTGGAAATCGTGTAATGTGCACCTAAACATTCTCTAACAGAAGAAAGGGAATGTCGACCCATAACTTACGTTAAACCACAAAACTATAGGTTATATTGATTGAAATGGTAAAATTTACACACGGTTTACTTACTGTGTGGTGCTTCATGATATCAATTTCTCGCTTTTCTCGCTTGGACCCTATCCTACAAGTGTTAAAGTAGTTCTTTCTCCAACTTTTTCCTGCTGATGAGAACAACATTAAATAATTTAGTGTTGACGCTTTCGCTTATATTTTTACTTATAACTCAAAAAATTACGGGCTTTACTGATAAACTCAGGTGTATATAGCAAGGCTCAAGGTATTTGTTAGCTAAATATTTTATTTTTATGCAAAGCAATTTTTACATCCACAACTTTCAATGTTGAAAACTATATTCCAGCAAGCCCATATCCAACTTTGCGTCCTTGGAAAGAATCGAGACATAAAAGTTGTTGGTAATTTATGAATTATTTAAATTTCAAATATCTAGTTTGTAAGAAAACTCTGCAGTACTTCACTTTTATTGGTTTTGATGTAAGAATGTATATAAATATAACGCATTTATATGGAAATGCTAATGAGCCTCGTTTTCAAATTAATTTTTTGCAAATCAATCAAACTTTATTAAGTATCAAACAATTTAATCCAGATTGGTGGTTTAATTTTATCACAGTTTGCAATACTTAAAAGTGAAGGAATGTAAATCTATAGATCTCGTTATATTTCAATTCAATAAATGCTAAAGCACCGTTAATAAAAAAAATTATATTTAGTTTGTAACTTTCTCTAATCACTGAACTCATGATCCAAAAATTTTAGTAACTAACAAATGACACGTTTTTTCTGTTTCTGTTCAAGATAGTAGTTTAAGTTCTATACTCTATGGTGGGTGCTTAAAGTAATTTATTTAACTTTAACTTAAGCTTTCCAATTTTTTGTTTCTACTATAAAAATTATATTCAATATTTCTACACAATTTATTGAACAGATATTATTGCACGTATAATATTGCTTTGTATACTTTACTCGGGTCGTAATAAAACTCTGTTATGATATGTACATTGTAGTTTGTTATGAGAATGCAGCTAGCAGTGGTTTGGGCAACGTGAAATTAGATAAATATTCAAATTTTTCCTTAGTGGACTTTTAAAAACCAACCAACATTCCACATTTAGAATATTTAGAAATTGTCTTCTTTCAGTTAAAAAATAATTAGGATATACGAGCTAAAACAATTTTAAATCAGCAAAATGTGGATAACATTCAATAATATTACCGTTTTAAGGTTTCAATGACAGTTGCAGTTAGTAGCAAAAAAACTAGATTCGATTACACAAGGAAACTAAACCGATTCGAGTTTCAATAAATCCGAAAACTAACAAGGGTTTTTCAAATACTACGGCCAAATTAAGAATGGAAGTAGTCGAATCATGTTATAATATGCGATAAGAGCTTATATGGGATATGCGAAAAATATAGCAGTAAAATGGCTCATGTAACGTTTCGTCTAAAACTCGGTTCGCTGTGTTAGATAGGTGGTCTTTCGGTTTGGCGAACACGATTTCCACAAAAAATTCAAATTCGCCAAAATCAAACAAATTCCAAAAATTTGAATAATGGCGAACTTGTAAATGA
This sequence comes from Orchesella flavescens, assembly GCA_964034955.1. Lineage (NCBI taxonomy): Eukaryota > Metazoa > Arthropoda > Collembola > Entomobryomorpha > Orchesellidae > Orchesella > Orchesella flavescens. The sequence continues at coordinate 30,712,890 of OZ035957.1, forward strand.
ACCCCAATTCACAAATATGCATTTTGGCGAAAACTTTTGGAAGGCAAATACAAAGCAACTATTTTAGCTTCCCGTTCCTCTTCTCGTTCCCATCATTATTAGGAGCGAACAAAGTAAAGCTGAAAATAGGTTGAGGCGAATTAGATACCCCAGTACTAAGGAGCTATTAGCTTATGAGCTTCCACTACAGAGAATAAAATACAGAAATCGATACGAGACGCTTAACTTTATAATTTATGTGGTATATATGCTGACATGGAAAATGGCAGTTTCTACGAGTGGATTTCTAACTTTATTTTAATAGTTCCAACTTTGCGTTGACTTGTTTTAACTTATGTATACGTTTATAATGTGTAAATCATTTCAAATTTGGTGAAATGTTATTTTTAGTCTTATAGAAAATCGAATTTTGTTACATATAGTACCTGTATACGATTTAATGTTTATCAGAATTTAATATAAAATATTAAAAAAATGACTTCTATTATAATATAAATGAAGCTCATATTGAGAGTTTTTATTTTCGCCAAAATTCATACTTTGGGTTTTGAGTGTTCGCCATTATCAAAAAGGCTTAATTCAAGCCCTTTTTTTGTGTTGCCAAAACGTATAAAATACGTGTGTTGCCAAACCGAGATACAATCGTTAGATACTACTTATCTACAACCACTCCCAGCTAGCCATTTTCGTTATAATCGTTTACAAATCGTCTATTTATTTTGCTAAGATTTCGTTGTAATAATTGCTTCGAATCGTAGAATATCGCTAGTGAATAGTTAGCGATGTTTGGGATAAATGTCCGCCTATTTGCCAACTATTAGTGCAGATTTCACAGCGATTGGTAGCACCACGATTAAGGACGATTTCGTCACGAATTAGGCAGAGAATTAGGCGGTTATCGTAAATTTGAACATGCAGCCAAAATATAATAAAGCACTTTTTGTTATCAATCATCACACACTCATTTTTCAATTATTACTATTTATAATGTTATGACAGACTTATACATAGCATTAGCTAATGCTAATACAATATTCTTTATTCCCCATGTATTTAAAGAACCTTCGATGGCTTCTGGATTTCGAACACTAAATTCAATTAATTTGTACATTTCCCCTCGTATCAGTGGATACTCAATGAATGACGATGAATGATTTTGTTACAATAATACTTCCACATCCACTTGTATGTGATTGGAAATGGGTACCTTTGGTTCACTATAAGATAACTTCGCTGGAAATTGCTGAAGGGTTAGATCTTTTTCTGCATCTGAAGCTTCATCAGAAGAAATGATGTTCAGCAATGGATTAAAACTGCGTAAATTTCTTCCCTGAATCGTTATTTTCGGTAATCTTGTCGATTTAACACCTGAAACAGAAATGCGTTTGTGATGTTTCGATATCTCTAAGGCTGTTCTTCGTCTTTTGTATCTTTTACTTATTTCTATGAATTATTTTGTGGTTTCTTTCCCATATCAAAAATCTTATACAGATTGATTAAAAAAATATAGAATAACGGAAACTATAATATGGAGTGAAATGAATGTTAACAAACTTAGAATATTTAGTTTTATTAAATGATAAACAGGCACTTGCCACTACTTAGGATATCATATGTATATGAGACCCATGGTTTACATAACCATTCAACAAATAGCACCATATGGTCATACGCTAAACTGCATTCTTTATCAATTTCGTGGCGACAATCAGTGAATAAGAGTGATTTCGTTACGAATTCGCTACGATTTTAGAGTAACGATTCGTCGAGACATTTAGTGACGATTTCGCTTATGCGACATATATCTCGAATGGCTAGCTGGGCTATGTATGCCTAATCACTGATAAGCCCAAGATCAGTTACAACTCGTAATGACTTTATTAACCTAAGAATAGGACAAGCGAAAATCGTGTGCACCGAGCTCCAGCTTACAACTAACTTCCTGACTGAATACAATCTGTGCCGACAACACGCAATGCTAAGTACACTTCCATATAGTCAAATATGACCACATCTAATATTACCCCAGCACAATTCAAATATTAAATGTTTCTTTTAACTTTAAACTGTAAAGTTAAACCACAACCAGAGACCAAATAAATAAAAGTATTCATATGCGTTGGACAGGTTTACTTATCAAATGGCGTAGATGAAATATTTAATATTATAAATTGCCTAAATAATACTGTCTAAAAGCTTCATTTGTCACGTTGCTTCGACTGTTGGAGAATGCTTGGGCTACTAAAATTTTGACTAAAAGTCTTTGCTAGACATTTACAACCTATTTGGCATATCGTTAGCACATAATTTAATAAACTGCTGGTAAGCAGACCTAGACACGTAGCTGAACTGGGTGATGAATGGGAATTCTAGGCGATGAATAGGAATTCTGGGCGACGAATGGGAATTCTGGGTGATGAATATGAATTATGGGCGATGAATAGGAATTCTGGGCGACGAATAGGAATTCTGGGTGATAAATAGGAATTATCGGCGATGAATAGAAAGTCTGGGTGATGAATTATGGGCGATGAATAGGAATTCTGGGCGACGAATGGGAATTCTGGGTGATGAATATGAATTCTGGGCGATGAATAGGAATACAAGGCGATGAATGGGACTATTTTTGAATTTTCACGCTCAAAAACTTCCAAAACTGCATGAAATACATTTCATAGAGCACTACCACCATAAGCAATCTCTATATGCTGAGTTTCAGCCAAATCTGTGGATTTTTGAATTTTTGCGCCATAACTTTCAAACGCTTTGACCAATTTGGCTGAAAAGCAATACCAGCCGCACTCTTGAGGTGTATTACTTATGTGCCAAATTTGGTGGAAATCGGTCAAAGCATGCTGACAGGAGAGTGATGACAGGCGGACAGACAGATGAATTGGTAAAAGAATTAATACGCTGAATGTAATTCAGCTGCGTAATAAATTTCCTCCTTCAAAAACAATTTTTTTAAAACTATTTTCCGTGAAAACTATTTATTGACAACACGAGGAGGAAAAATCTTTATTAAATTTCAACAATACAATCATATTTAAATTCCGAATGATATCTAGTTGCAAATCCATGCCATTGGACATTCCCATTAATCAAATCCTTGCATCCATTGAAGACCTCGGCCCCATCCTTCCCAAAAAACTGGGTCAATAACTCCCCATTCTCATTTACAACCTTTTCTAGCAAATTAACTCTGTCGACTGCTTTTTGACAAGCATCATGTAATGACAATCCATCTCTTTGATGCCAAGTGAGGACCAAGTTAGGGGTTGAATCCTCCCCCATTTCTTTTTTCAGGGACACTATATCATTGACCAAAGAAACGTGTTTGGAACACGCATTTAAAATTGCTTTGAAGAGAAAAGACTCCCGAACATTCTCACTAATTTGTATTCCCTTGTCCAATAAAATCACTTCAAAAATAGTTGTTATTCCAACAGTAAGATCACGAAGAAGTTGCTGTGATTCTACATACAATTTTGAAGCTGGATCCTTCTGTTTCTGCTTCCATTCAAAGCAAGTCTCAAGGCTCACGCCCTGATGAAAATCTTTAAAAGCTTGAATAACAGGTGTAGGATCACCTTTCTTTTCAACGATTGATTTTCGAACCTCTTGGATCCCCTTCACCATTATCAAGAATTGCTCCGGAATCTCGGAGAGTTTAGGCACCTTTTCTCCGAACTCAATCGGTTTCCCTTCTATTACCTTTGACATTGCAGACCAAAATAGGTTGGATGTTTTGTATTTTACTTCTTTCTGAGATGCAGACTTGTCCATGTGGTCATCCAAAACAAAAACAGGATCCATCCACAAGTGGAGAGTCTTTATGTCTGAAATTTTCCAACCAGGGCAAAAAGCAGCTACTGCTGAAGCAGCTTGGGTGTTATAAACAATATTCTCCCCATCTTTTGATAAAATACCACGATTTCTCCAAAACTCGGCCATTTCTTCAGTAGCTTTTTCTACACTTTCAAAATCTTGATGTCCAATTTCCCCCAATTTGTAAGGTAGGTTGTTTTTCCCAGTCATGTCCACCTCTTGTCCATTTTTATCCTTTTGATTGAAATTGAATTGTACCGCAAATGGTTTGCCTAAATACTTTTCATACAAAGGAGACAGATTCCCTTCTGAGTCGTACCATTTAAAGTCAATGTTAGAGAAGTATGTGGATTCTAGCAGCTTGGACGTTGTTATTACTTGTCCATCCTCAGCGGTATGTCGTTGCAGCACCAAAACTTTTCCATACCTGGCTTCCATGTTTAATTCTTTGTCAAAAATTAAGAGAATAAAATTTAAACAACATGTACAACACTCTTGGTACGCGAGAAGTCTCAAACTGGCGACGGGAATGTAGAAATGCTGCGGTTTGTATATTGTAAGAATTCCACTGTACTACTTTAATAATTTCTATAAAAAAAATTATCATTTCCTTTTCCTCATGATTAATAAAAGCGTTTTTGGTTACAGTGGGATGTGGGTTTTTATAATGGTTGTTTAATTATCTGACTATCATTTTCCTCATCCTTGGGAAAATCTGAAAAATAGTTCGTTCCCTCATTGATACAGTGCTATCATTATCATCACACCACCAAGAATACGTGCTGAAAACATCAGTAGCTGACCCTGATATCAACCACAACATTTTCCCACAGAATCAAAACTAGTTCTTTTGCTAGGTAATGTGTTATATATACGTCTGTTATACGACATTAGTAATATCGAATTGGATAGTATTTTATTAAAGGTTATAATACAAGTAGTAAAAATGTGTGATGAGCAAACTATACAAACTATAGAAAAATTAAAATTGTTTCTAATGATGGGAAGAAATATTTTTGCCTTGATATTCGTTTCTAAATAATTTACATTTTTGCAGCTACATTTTTTATTTGCCTTCTCGCAGGAATCAATCTTGGTTCCTTCTGCCCCAGGAAAAGTTTCCAATCCAAATAATTTTGCTTTCATTTGAGCAGTTGACTCTGCCACAACCGTAAACGCATATAAATCCCGTAAATACTTTAAACCATTTAAATACTGACGAATTTCCACTGCCTTCATTCTGGAATCCGCTTGAATTGCACCCATAATTTTGAATTCCACCCGATAAAGAATGTTTACATCTTTTGCCAGTTTTGCAAAAGAGTTGACTTTATATTCTGTGCATGGTGGCACAGTTATCTTTTTTGCAATTTTGAAAATGAAATCCAGTTTACAAACTAGCTCAGTCTCTCAATTTTTTGATGGACTATAATGCATATCCTCATGTAAATGCTGGACAAAGGGGGGTAATGGAGATACTGATGAGGAAGTGAAGTAATATACCTATAAATGTTTGGTACAAGTAAATAACAGATAAGAGAGTGTTTGTAGGATGTTCCTCTACATTAGATTTCTTTGGAATTATTTAATGAGCTCACAAAAAACGACACATAAATGCCTTTATTTGTCGTTTTTGTGAGCTCATTAAATTTGTGAGCATTTAAATGCTTCGCCAAACCCCGCTAAAAATATGAACTATTCATGGAAACGGGAAAAATAGATAATACAATAATGTGATTTGGAATATAACACATTCTCAACGAAGTAATTTATATTCAAGTGTTTAAATTAAGACAATCCTTTGTTGTGCAAATTGTAGTATCTTTCAACATTGACGATGGATTTCCGGAGTTGTTGTTTCAATTTTGGTTCTCCCCCTAGTTTCATATAATTACTAAAGAATACTCCGACAGTAATACTCATACTTATCTAAACTGTTCTTGTCCGTTTCATTCGAAAAATATGAATAAAAATATATAATAATATATTTGAATAAATAATTAATGTTTCGAGGCACATTGCCGACTAATATGTATGAATATTGTACAAAGCAAGAGAGCAAGTAAAAAAAATATTTGATTTTCATAAATGAATATTTCGTATCAATGTTTGATGGATACTTGCTTTGTCTGCCTTGATAAATTAGAGGAATAATGCATTGCATATGTTTTTATCCTTGCCCATCTAAATATATGGTGATTTTTAGCAAGACATTTTGCAACAAATTTAAATGATGAAATGTATACAAAGTTATACAAATAAAACAAGCTGAACGACATTTAGAAATAAAATAAACTGCTAGTAAGAAGGCCAGAGACGTAGTTGAAGAAGGTGCTGAGGGGGTTTGGAGGTGATCACTCAACGCCAACGCCAACTGCCAAGCTACGTCTCTGGCCTGCTTACTAGCAGTTTATTATGTGCACCGAGAATCATAACATTACTTCATACTAGAAAAACTATCATTGCTTTTGAGATAGTTTATAACAGCTTTCCATTTCTTAGAATAAATATTTATTTACGTTGTATAGGTTGTACATTCTAAACTGGAATATGAAAAACATTGCACTCCAAATCCTCTTAGGAAATTGCAACGACTAATTATGAATCAGAAGCTTAACGTTTATTCTCCAATTAATCAAATTAATAAGTCAGTGCGCCATGCCCGTAATTGATGTGTTTAATTTTTATTCTCGTGTACATGCATGCGAAAAATACAGGATATAAATATTTAATAAATCTGAGAACGTACACCACTTGCATTTGAATTATTTTGTTTACGCATGTACTGTAAATATTTTTTGCGTTTCGCATTAACGAGTTTTCAAAATGCTAACATTTTAGTTCCGTACCATGGCATGGCCAGGAGCAGAATAATATTAACATATAATTTATAATTCATGTATTATTTTCACTTGAACTACAATTAAAACAGCCAATGTGTAATTAAGTATTGATTATGGCAAAATCGTATTCGCAATATTAATTAATTTTTTAAAGAGTAAGCTTCTGAACTTAAATTTAACGTTGCTTGTATTTCTATTCTCGGAACAATTTATTTCCCGATTTCAAATCATTCACAAGAAAGCCAAATAAACTTAGTACACGAAAAACTTTGATTCTCAAAAATGGTGCTTTACGACACAAGCCAGAAAATCTTTATTCAATTTCAACAATACAATCAAATTTCATATCCGAATGATACCTAGTAGTACTTCCGTACCACTGAACATTCCCATAAACTATATCTTTGCAGATGTTAACTGCTTCGGCCCCATCCTCCCCAAAACATTTAACAATTAATTCTCCATTTTGCTTGACAACTTGTTCCAGCAAGTTACACTTGTTGACTGCGTTTTGATAAGCTTCATGTAATGACAACCCATCCCGATGATGCCACTCACAGACAAGGTTATGGCTTGTTTCCACACCCATCTCTTTCTTCAACGATAGGATATCATTGATCAAATAAACGTGTTTGGAACACGCATGTATAATTGACTTGAAGAGGAAAGACTCTCGAACATTCTCACTAATTTTTATTCCCTTGTCAAATAAAATCAATTCAAAAGTAAGTGGTATTGCAATAATATAAATACGAAGAATTTTTTGTGCTTGCGCATAGAATTTTGAATCTGGGTCGGCCTGTTTTTGTTTCCATTCTGAACTACTTTCAATACTCAGCGCGTTATGAAAATCTTTATACGCTTGAATAAGGTATGTGGGATCTCCTTTCTTTTCCACAATTACTTCCCGAACCGCTTGCATTCCCTTCATAAATCTTGAGTATTGTTTTGGAATGTTGAGGAGTAGTTTTTTAACATCTTCGCTTTCTTCAAACGGTTTTCCTTCTACCACTCTGTTCAAAGTGGACCAATAAAGATTTGATGTTTTAAATGTTACATCGTTCCGTGATGTGGCCTTGTCCATGTGGTCATCAAGAATGTAAAACGGATCCATCCATGTGTGGAAAGTTTTAAAATTCGATATTTTCCATCCAGGGCAAAATGCAGCCACCACTGCAGCAGTTTGACCCTTCCGTATTGTATTGTATCCATCATCATTGAGTACATCTTCAGATAAAACACCACGAATTCTCCAAAACTGGGTCATTTCTTTTGTAGCTGTTGCTACACTTTCAAAATCTTGATGTCCAATTTCACCTAACTTGTAGGGTAGGTTAAATTTTCCAGTTAAATCAACATGTTGTCCATCTTTATCCTTTTGATTGAAATTAAATTGTACACCAAATGATCTGCCTTTATATTTTTCATACAAAGGAGACAAATTTCCTTCAGAGTCATACCACTTAAAGTCAATGTTGGAGAAGAATGTGGATGCTAACAAATTTGACGTTATTATTTCTTTTCCACTCACAGTTGTGTCACCGCGGAGCACGAAAACTTTGCCGTACCTGGTTTCCATTGAACTTTGTTAAGTTTTTTTAATACAAATTGGAAAACTAATACAACAGTTCTGCTACAAATACAAATTCAAACTGACAACCTGAATGTAATATCGCTGCTTATTTGTATTATTTCGTTGCATTTTTTTTATAAATATCAAAAGCAAAGAGGAAGCGGCGTAGTTGTATCATATTAATTTGTCCTTTTATTGTCCCTCTACTATTATTACTTATCAGTTGATTAAGGAAATCCTTTAATATTGTTAGACAAAGAACATGCGTGCGTTCAAGTGCGTAAAAAGTTTTTTAATAAAACCAAAGGTTCTTATTATGCATAAATGCGAAGGATTTTGAAGCAATATTTCCATATAGTCGAGTTGTGATGCTATCACAAGACATAATCATGGCTTTATCGAAACTCACGCATGAATTTAGATTGTGTTTCACACGGGAAAAAGTTCAGCCTCATTTTTTATCAACTTTGATAATATGAGATTGTAAAAGTTTGCTAGCATTACTTTTATGTAAGCAGGCATAAATTAAATCCCTTTTGAAACAAAGTTGGTCAACCCAGTGTTCGGCATGTCAATAAATGGCATGATTGCAATGGTTGTCATTATTATCATTTGATTGATATAATAGCGTTATAGCCAGAATTGACAATTTTTACTGTATTATTGGAATACAACAAAGTACAGGTTATAAATGTTACGGACCTAATCAATCTTGTCAACAAAAATTACTAAAAACATTAACTGTTTCTGGTAGAATTCTGTTTGTCGGTTTCTTGAGCTTACTCAAGTCTATTTTCTATGGTGTGTAGTGAGTGTGCAGGTATATATCTGCAAATAACATGGAAAAAATGGCAATTAACCAATCATTACTGCCAATTTTGTCAATTATAACCAGTCAGTGGCATAATAGTAATATTGCCGGCAAAGTCCGAACACTTGGTAAACCATTACATAAATAAATTGACTAACGTCATCAATGACGTCAGTGTGACATTATTTTCTGATTGACTGCAACTTTGGCCTACTATTGTTTTCATTTGTATTTTTCGAGTTCTCATTCATTAAAAACAAATCCGTATTTCAAGTTGCAACGGAAATAATTTATGAATGCTTAACTCTTCTAATGGCTCTACAATAAATAATCACAATCCCAGTCTTGCTCAATTTGCCATATTGAGTCTCGTTCCGTGTATCATAGGTTAATTAATCCGTTAAGAAATGGCCAAACAAAACGTGGGCTTTTCTATAAAAATAAATCCGACCACAGGAGTAAACAACTGGCACCTGGTGCAATGCAAAATTAATTTTGAAAATTTTAAATTAAAAAATTCGACATTTAAACGATCGCATTCCACATCGAAAAACCTTTATACCAGCATGGTTGAATACCGTTCAGCAAATGGTATCATTTTGATGTATCACACTCTATAATTTGCTATTAAACATATTTGACCTTGACATTTGACCTGGTTGCTAATAACCAAGATGACCTCAAATTTTTGACTTGTGAAAAAGTATTCAAAAATATTGAATGGATCGGCTACTATCTCTAAAATTGAGAAATTCAGACATTTAAATGGTCGTAGGTCACGTTCGGGTCATCGTAGAACTTTTAAAATAGCACAGCTGAATTTATCTCAAGTGGTGTCATTTCGGTATATTGCCATCTATTTTTTGCTATTTAAAAATATTTAAACTTCATCTTTGACATTGTTATCGTAATCCGATAACACCCATCTCGCTTCCCAGGGAAGGGGTTGACCTATGGTATCGTTTACCAAAAAATAAATGTTAAAATTCTTGAACCGTGTTACCGCTATCGTGTTCACAGACAGACGGACAGAAACCATCAGTGGAAATAGAAATCTACCCCCTTTGCAAAGGGTGCTGGATAATACTTCAAACGTATTGTAAAGAATAAGCAGTTTCAAAACAGTGTATTATTGGTTACATAACTCAGTAACAGTTCATGTCTCTTTACTTTCAAGGCAATTATTTAAAAAATTGCCAACACTTTTCTGTCACAAAACATTTTTTTGTTCTGAAAGGAAACGTTAAAAGTCTTCAGTGTCACACCAGATACACATTCATGGGAACATTTCCTTTAATTGATCGTAAAAACCCATTGCCGCTTTTGAGGAAATACTTACCTCGTCATTATTCTGACTCAAAATACATATAAAAATCATAAATTAGCCACAATAACTGTAGACGAACAAGTTTGTGTGAAAAAAAGTGAAATTGTAACTTATTATCAGCACATTCAAAATTATTCCCAAGCCAACTTTTTCTTCGACAACGATGAAATGTTTCGTTCTCAAACTGGTCAGTGATTATTTAAATGGCTACAGACACTCGTAAAAATATATTTTGCTCGTTGCTTTTTTACGAAAATCCTCAGTCTTATATAAAATCATAGCAACAACCCTCAATGGCATTAATTGAAAATAAAGTTCGGAATTTAATAAAGGTTTCATTAAATCTCCAGTATGTCAGAAGTACACATCAAAATCAAATAAGGATTATACACAAGGGGTCCACCAACTAATTTGTTTAACGGTCACTCCTTATTTTGAATGTGGTGGCAAAATCTATAAAATTGCTATTGTGGTTTTGAAAACAACTTGTTTATGAAAAAAGTAACAAATATTTCACAAGATTCGAGGTTGGAATATTTTTTAAAGCTCGTTATAAATGTTTATTTTTACGTGGATTTTTTTTATTTAGCCATGCTGGCACCCAAAAATGCCTCATATCAAAGTGTAGAAGTACTGTAAAATTCTGGCAAGTTTAATACCTTCTCGTGTTGTGGGAACAATTAAAAAATAGCGTAACAAACATGTCCACTTGGGTTAGTCGCGATAATCGAAGCACGGCGCAGAAACTTGTAGCAAGTGTGATTTCAAGGGGACCAATTCCTAAACACATTGCATTTGTCATGGACGGGTAGCCAATTTTGGAATTTTGCAATGGTTTCAGTAATTTATATTTTGTAAAATTCTTATTGTCACTTTTTAGTAATCGAAGATTTGCTACGGCGCAAAAGAAGCAAGTGACTTATGGACACAAAAGCGGGTCTGTTTCAAATTTCATTAATATTTTTTTTAAATTTCAAAAAAAATTAATTTGACAACAATTTGTTGCGGGTTTCTTTACAGTTTCTTAAAATTGAGAGAAGCTATACGATGGTGTATGGACATGAACATATCGGAGATTACTGTGTATGCGTTCAGTATCGCAAATTTTGAACGGAGTCATGAAGAATTGGAAGGTCTTTTAAATGTTATAAAGGAACTATTCTCAGCCGTTCTACAGGAAAGGAGTAAAGGAATTAATAATGGGATTCGATACCAAATTGTTGGGGATTGGTCGCTAATTCCCCCTGATATGATGGAACTTATGTTGAAAGTCATGGATGAAACGAAGGATGAGACTAAGCTAAATTTAAACGTGGCTTTTGCCTATTCGGGTGCGTTGTAGATTTATGCAATTTGGTCTTTCTGTGCATAAATTTATTGCCAAAAATTTAAACAATTTCCCCACAAGATTTAATGATAAATTTTAGCTTAATTAATGATTTTTCAAGGTCGTCGTGAAATCACCAATGGATTAAAATATCTTGTGGATGAAATGCAGCAGAGTAAAATTGAATTGGGAGATGTTAACGAGTCTCTCATTGAAAATTCCATGCAAAGGTATCCTCCAACAAAGCTCGACCTCTTTGTGAGAACAGGAGAGAGTCGACTCTCGGATTTTATGTTGTGGGAAACTCGTGATGATACCATCATATCCTTTTGTAGTGGTTTGTGGCCAGAGTATAGCTACTGGAATTTTTTAAATTCCGTTTTTGTTTATCAAGTAAATAGAAAGTTTACCACTGTATATTAACTCACAACGAGTGTATTATATATATTTATCGTTAAATTAATATTTCGTTGTAGAAGTAACTTTCAATACTTGAGGTTCAGTGTCATCTTATAAGTCAAATTATCATTATAAAAATTAAAGTCTAAAAGGAGCGTTAAGGTCATTGACATTATTGAAAATAAATTCCTTAGAATAGCATCCGGAAATTTCCTTTGTATTTTTTGTTCTATCAAATCATTTCACATTCTAATTAGTTTGATTTATGATTATGAACTTTTAAAACCTATTTAGTCACTACCTGGAAACCCATTCTTTTGCATACCCAACCATTGCCAAAATGTAAAAAAAATTCAACGTTGGATAAACTTTTAATTGAATGAAATCGGAGAATCAAAATGATTAAAAATCATTTAATGATTGTTCAGACCAAGTGTTTTGCGAAAAGGTACCCCCCTTCGTTTTGGTTGTTGTAAGTTTGGTTGCGTTTTATTTGCTTTCACAATCATTCAAAAGAAAACCTGATTTAGAACCAGAAAGTGTAATAAAGTTTTATAATTATTTTCCATACCAATTATAACAATACAATCATAGTTACATATCATCCGAAAGATACCTTATAGAAATGTAAACCAATGCAATGATACCTTGTGTTCCCTTGTCAAATAAAATCAATTCAAATGCAAGCAAAGCAAACAATGAAAAAATAGGCAATAATATAAGTGACCCACCGAATAAATCCTTTATCCCACTCGACCTTTCTTCACTAATTCGAAAAAATATCCCACTTTTTAGTGACAATTTCCCCACTTTTTATTTACTGCTTTCACTTGTCTTACACTTTTCCATTTTACCTCATATAAATTTTTTATTAAGTTTTTGAGAATTTCTCATGCCATCCTTGTCCTTTTCTCATAATATAATCACTGAATTATCTATCGCATCACCCGCCAAAACAATAAAAAATATACAAACTTTGTCAATAACATATTATATCAGTCACAGCTCAGGACTCTAATTTTAATTTCCATTATGGTAAATTGGTTAATGAAAAATTGCCATTGTGAGCCCTGATTAGAAGTCCAAGCAGGGCCCCTAAGTAGGGGTCCAGGACACGTTGAAAACTGTTAACCACATAGATAACCTAATACTTAGACTGGACATGCAGACTTTAGTTTGAATTCATTTAAAATTATCCACGGACCATATATTTCTGACCACTATGATTTTGGTGTAGTTTCAAAAAAAATTGTTCTTCAGTCTAAAGAATGTTTTTATGTGGTTTTCATAACATACTTGTAGTAGTTCAGAAAACAACATTCGTATGATTTTTATAGGGACACAATGTAAAGCATTGAGCACAGCTTATCTATTGGTGCACCTATGGTTAAACAGGACCTAGTCATTCTCATTTGTCCGTCTTTTACAAGGAAGCGAATTTAGCTTAGTGAAGTGCATAGTTAGCGTTGTCAAACTCGAATTGATTAGCGAAAGAGTTTACGCTGATAAATCGTTGTGAACTCGATACGTAAAAGCATTGACTGTTGAACCATTTTTTCTGTCAGGAAAGTCTACATAGTCGATTAGAAGATGAATTGGGATGTTATAAGTGTCAAACTAGCAACCTGAAGAGAATAACGCATGTAATAGTTAAATCCGTTTAATTCAGAGTTTAAAAAATTAAATTAAATTAAAGGGCCTGTAAATTAAAAAGACTATAGGTCTCCGGTCCAATGTTGAATGTTGTACTGCTCTATTCTGTAATGCGTGTAATGTGTTGTGTGTAATGAAATCGTATGAGGAATCGATTAAAAAAACTTTCATCCAATTTCATCAAGAACTTTAGTCGTTATGGATGACCTAATGAAGCACAAATAAGCACAAAAAGTATTAAGTGAAGTGGGGGAATGCTATTTAAAAGTGTGTCGACAAATGGATGCCGAAAAAATATGCAAAATAAATTACATTTTGTTGCTAAGAATATTTATTCAGGTTCAACAATACAATCATATTTAAACTCTGAATGATATCTGGTCGCGATTCCATGCCACTGGACATCTCCATAAATTATATCCTTGTGTCCATTGACCACCTTGGCTCCTTCCTCTCCAAAGAATTGAATCAGTAACTCTCCATTCTCCTTCACGACTTGTTCCAGTAAATTAATTCTGTTGACTGCTTTTTCATAAGCATCTGGTAATGACAACCCATCCTTATGATGCCAAATATGGACCATGTTAGAAGTTGTCCCCACATCCATTTCTTTCTTCAGGGACACGATATCATTGACTAAACAACAGTGTTCGGAACATGCGTCCATAATGGACTTGAAGAGAAAAGAATCCCGAACTTTCTCACTAATTTTTATTCCCTTATCAAATAGAATCAATTCGAAAGTAAGTATTGCGCCAATAGTAATGTTGCGTAAGAGTTGCTGTGCCTCCGCGTACATTTTCGAAGCTGGATCTTCCTGTTTTTGTTTCCATTCCAAGCAATTCTCAATACTCAGAGCGTCATGAAAATCTTTACATGCTTGAAAAACGTAGGTAGGGTCTCCTTTCTTTTCAACAATTATTTTTCGCACCTCTTCCACTCCTTTCATCAATTTCAAGTATTGTTCAGGAATCCCGGGGAAGTTTAGAACGTCAACATTTTCTCCAAACTCAAAAGGTTTCCCTTTTACCACCTTGGTTAATGCCGACCAATACAGATTTGATGTTTTGAATGTTACATCCTTCTGGGATGCAGACTTGTCCATGTGGTCATCTAAAATGAAAAATGGTTCCATCCATACGTAGAACGTCCTAATATCCGAAATTTTCGCCCCGGGGCAAAGCGCAGCCACAAATGAAGCAGATTCAGCATTTTCTACCGTATTGTATCCATCGTCGTTGAGCACATCATCAGGAAAAACACCGCAATTTTTCCAAAACTTTGTCATTTCCTCCTTAGCTTCTGCAACACTTTCAAAATCTTGATGTCCAATTTCACCCAGCTTGTAGGGCAAGTTGATTTTTCCACTCAATTTTACTTGTTGTCCATTTTTATCCTTTTGATTGAAATTGAATTGTACACCAAATGATCGGCCTTTATATTTTTCATACAAAGGAGACAAATTTCCTTCAGAGTCATACCACTTATAGTCAATATTGGAGAAGAATGTGGATTTTAGTAACTTTGGTGTTATGATTACTTGTCCATCCACAGCGGTACGTCGTTGCAGCACGAAAACTTTGCCGTATCTGGGTTCCATATTTAATTGTTTGTTAAAAATTAAGAGAATAAAATTTAAACAAAACCGTGTTGACTCACGAGAAATCTCAAACTGGTGACGGGAATGTAGAATTGCTGTGGTTTTTATAAAGAATTCCACTATTCTTCTTTAATCATTTTCTATAAAAATTGTATCATTTTATTTTCCTCATGATTAATCAAGGCGTTTTAGTGGGATGAAATTTTTATTATGGTTGTTAAATTGTCTAACTTTCATTTTCCTCGTCCATGAGAAAATCTGCAAAGTAGTTCACTTGGTTATGACATAATCTTCATGCACTGCTATCAATATCATCACACCACCAGGAACAGGTAATGCAATGACGTGCTGAGAACATCAGTAGCTGACCTTGCTATCAACTCCATCATTTTCAGACAGTAATTTGTTTTATATACGTTTGTTATACAACTTCACTAATATTGAATTTAATTGAATTTAATAAAAAGATTGCCTAAATACTTTTCGTACAAAGGCGACAGTTTTCCTTCTAAGTTGTGCCATTTAAAGCTAATGTTAGATGTGGATTCTAGTAGCTTGGATTTTATTATTTCTTTTCCATTCGCAGTAGTAACTCGATGGAGCACAAAAACTTTGCCCTATCTGGGTTCCATTTTGCTTCTTTTATATCGTTGTCATTTAATCTTGCTTGCCCATAATTTATTTTTATTGAGGGCTGTGTAAACCACAAATCCATAATACGCTCTATAGAAATTCGCTCAAAATCATTCACAAGGAAACAAGATTTATGACCATATTGCATTAACATATAATTTATTTCCTCCTCGTATAGCATTATAAATTTTTAAAACTATTTTTCATGACATACAACATTACCGGAATGCTTTTATTCAATTTCAACAGTACAATCATACTTGAAATCTGAATGATATCTAGAAACAAAGCCATGCCACTGGATATTCCCATACATCAAATC